>APFE030109918.1:57627-88474 GCA_000404065.3 Pinus taeda | reverse complement strand
TTCTCCTGTGTACTTCTTAATTCTCATCATATTGAGAGCCATGCCATGGGTGTTGCCATCAAGTACAACATCTATAACATATAACCATACCAGAAACATAATGCCAACATCTTATTGAGGTGGCAAAAGTTAATTAGTTGAATCTTTAATGGGGCATCACTTTCAATTCAAGAATGAGATTTAGGTAATGGAAATATATTAACAAGTAGAATGTGGTGGTGTTTCCCAAAGTTAATTTTGTAAGCTTGGGAGATGAAGGGGTTTTATAAACCCATCTTCATAATGAGGCCATGGAATTCAGGTTAATTAAAACTAACATCTCCCTTATCCTAAGAAGTCCAACAGGGTGGGAGGGAGTGTTACATATATTTTACTTTGTGGTATTGTTAACCATATCTATAACATTGTGTCAATGAAATTCCATATACAAGAAGATCCATTTTTTTAATCACTTCACAAATCAAACTAAAAAAACCACTACCACCCTTATAATCCATAAAAGGGTTTTATATACATCAGGTGGCTTTGGAAATGACTTATTTTTATAGAAATGGGACCAACTTGATATGTTTATTTACATGGAGCCTTTATTTACATGGAGCCTTAGTATATCAACAATCCACTCATGAAATAATGGGTTTAGATAATTTTGTACACCCTCTATTATTCAATTCTAATTTACTTATTTTCATTTTTTCATAATGATACTCAAGGTTTTATTATAGAATTTCCAACAATATAATTTCTTGCACTTTTGTGTCTATAAAATACTCTTTTATGTTCATTTTACCATTCATGTTTGGTTATGGATAGAAGAATTAGAATTCATTATTATTAATATAGAATTTATAATTTCCCTCTTTTTCCAATTATCCATATGTTAACTTTATCAATTATATACTACTAACATTATAGATCGAACTTAGAAACTTCCTTCATTTCATAAAAATATTATCTAGTTTCCCATCTTCTCATTCTAATAATAAGTTTACTTTGCTTCCTGGGGTGTTTTCATACTATCTTGAGATATAAACATCGTGATTCTAGTTGACATCATTTTATGTTTACTTTTAGGGAATTGTACTACTATTTTATCAAATTTATCAATTATAATTTTTCCACCATCTTACTTGAATAGTTAGTATTAGTTTCTTCAATGCTTCCTTAGCTTAACTCAATTGGTTTAGTCTATTCTGGGTTTAGTCTATTCTGGGATTTAATATTAATCCATATTTGATCACATATTCCTAATGTTTATATTTCTATCTCTATTATTTATTATCAAGCATAAGAGATACACTTAAAACGCATCTTAACACTTGTCATGCACTGGTCAGTTCATGTCCATAATATAATGAATTTTGGCATGCTAGAGGGAGAATATCAAATGCTACCATCATCACATTTAGACTAATTATGGTTTTTTTTTTCTTCCTTGCATTATGGAAATTCCCATCAAAATATTTGATCTTATTACTTATTTCTTTTCACATACACCACATGGTGGGTTGATGCAGAAATATATGTTCCATAAGTTTCTATGATATTCCATTTTGTCTAACTACATCGAAGACGTACAAATTGGTATTTGTATTCATCTAACAAGTACCTAGTTCTAAAGGTATCCTTAACAATGCCAAAATGACTTGTATGATAGTGAATTAACTTTGTCTCTTCATTTACCCACAATAATAGAGATTCTCCTTTAAAGACACCCATTGCTATCCATGAACTTTCCAATGTAGAGTATGTTTTAAAAATAAATCTTTATTATTTACCATTCTTCCCCTCTTCAAGAAATGGAATTCTTAGAGTAAGGTTGACGAAATATCTATTCATATTTTTTATATTCACCATGATTCCATTTTACATAAATTCAATCACTCACATCATGTCGAAGTCAATAAGTCATGTTATTATCACTAATTCCAATGCATTGATCTGAGTCTATTACTAACTCATTTCTATAAAATGACTTATAGTAGTACATTCAACAACATAATTCATTTTTTTCCAACCCCATCCTTTTCTTGGATTGCTTATTTAAAATGTATACTCGAGTAAATTTCTCATTATTCCATAGAGGGATATAAGAAAGCTCAATAGCCAAAAAATTAAACATCGCTTACACATCAGCATGCCTTGTAACTACACTATAAAATTGCATCTTATTAGATTTGTTTTTCAGTAGAGAATCACATTTTATATCCCAGTGTAAGGTAGAATTGTAATTTGTCTAAAGTGCGACCACATGTTTACACATTTCCATTTTAAAATTTATAAAATTTAAAAAAAATAATGTCATATATAATATAAGCATAAATTAATATAAATATTTAGCTAGTTTGAATTAAAATAATTATAAAACATTAATAATCTCACTCGCATGATTTCTTAGTTTGTTGTTAATTTTACTATCCAATATGAAGGAGATGTGGTTAAAATATTTTGCTTTGACTCTCAAAGCCATATATGAAATACTTCGATGTCCATGTTATATAACATAATTGTATATCAAATTTAAATTGATAAACGTGTTGATGTTTTAGAATCAAAGTGTCACTTCAACACTACACCCATATCAACATCTCAAACTTCTCGATGGTTGTCGAGAACTAATCAGAATGTTATCCCATAGCTTGAAGCCACTCTAGTCAGAGTTTGACTTGATGCTAAGAATGGTTCCACTTAACCCTCTAAATTTTCAAGGGGTTGTATCTCGTGAGGAAGAATATTGCAAATAACAACCCTGATGATCAAAAGATAAAAAATACTTAGCTACTCTAATCCTTACCACAAACTTACATACAAATCAACAAAAAAATCACTTCTGTAAAGTTTGGAACCTTAGATTATTGTAGGGCCTCAATTGTAAGAAAGATATAAATTAAAAAATATAAAATGACTACAATGTTTCTGCATGAAAAGATAAATAAACAATAGTCTTCCTGTTAATGTCAAACATTGAATAGATAAGTGAATATGTAATAAGTGAACGCATATTGTAAACTTTAATGTACCTCATTAATGATGTTTTAATTCTCGTTTGATATATATATATATATATATATATGCATTGTAAATTCACAATGAATAAGACTTCTCATACAAAAATAAAATATTTATGGAAGAGCATTAATTAACCCCTTTCTTAATAGAATTTTAGTTCAAAAAAATCAGCTTAGTAGGGTTTGAAATTATGACTTCCATGTTGCATAAATATTGACTTTACCATTAGACAAAATATACAACTTGCATAATTAACTCTTTAATTATAGTTTATTATTGCATATATATTAATTTATGAAAATGAAACCTTAATTCATCATCCAATATGTATAATTAGATTATTAATGACTAAGATTTTTTCACGACAATTAAATGGTAAAGGACATGTAGCCAATAAAACAAGGGTTATTAAAAGTAAACGCAAATAACATATGTACAAAAATAAAAATACGGTTTAAAAAAATTGGTAACTAAATAAAAGAACCTAGAAATTGGGACATTAGTTCACACATTATTTACATAAATTAGGGTTAGTATACGAAATAGTAAAACATGACAAAATGAGAAAAATTTATACAATATGAATGTAAGCCGGGATGTCAAACACCATCTAAGTGTGATTTGATCAGCAAGGGAAATTTTTTATTTTATTGCATTGACATCCAAGTATATTTCTATAGGGTGGAATATGTTGGGAAATGGAAGGTGTCACATAATAATTTTAAACCAATTGTAGGTGAGTAAGAATATTTGATCATGCATAATAGTGACAAAGTGAATACCAATTTAAATGGTAAAATAGTGAAGCAAATGCAATAACAATTCTTACCTTTTCCCAGCTAAAAAAAATTGGAGTTATGCAATCACCTTCCAAGAGGCACTCGAAAGAGGCATATTGCAAACTTGGCAATGTCATCACACAAATAGAAGTTAATTGCATGAGAAGGGAAACTAGGAATAAAAAAAAAACTTTCTATAGATTTTCATCACTTACACATGGGCAACATCTGGGTGTGCAGAGAGTGAATACTTTATTTAGAGCATAATATTATTTTTTATAGATCTCTACATCTAATTGATTGATCTTGATTCACATTGATTGATTGCTGGATGAAGGCCTGAAGGTTGCAATAGTTCCATGTCCTTAGAAACTATCTTAAATATTTTAATAAAAAAATTGTTCAACCCCATTATTACATGTATTAATATATGTCCCATCTACATTTGTTAAATAAAATATATATATTTTTTATTTCTATTTCTAAACTATGTCCTCTGTGTACTATTGTTAACAAATGCAGTTGTTATCATTGTTATATTTGTAATGACAAGTAGTTTTGAAACTTGTAGAGGATATCGATCGTTTATCATCGCCTTTAACATTTATGTGGTGGAATATTTTCATTGACAATCTGGTCAAGTGAGCCAAACTCAAATATACTACAAAATGTCGACATAGTCAAGGTTCGAGCTTGCCAAGATTTTATCTATACTTTGCATTACTCTTTTAGCACTAAAGTCAAAACCTTCTACATATCTACCACATTTTGTTGAAGCTACATACTAATACCTACAAACCATTAGAGTCTTCAAGGATTTTATTTTTCTTTAATGTATTTTGTACATATAAATTCTTCTTAACAAGTGTGCTCAATTTTATTCAATAAAAAATTATTATGAATGTCTTTAAGGGGATAACTGAATAACAACCAGCAATGTCACAACCACTATAGTAGCAGATTTATTTGCTCGAGGTAATTATAATGATTCTATCTCTTAGATGTCACAAATTTCCTTAATGGACAATAATCTAGGTGCTGACTTCTTTACGTCATGCATCAATTAACACGGAGCAATGGTCCCAGTGGAGGCTAGAAGAAATTGGAAAAATTGGGAGATGTCACCTTAATTGATGTTCATAAATTCCCTTACATCTCTTCCAATGTTATATTGTGTATCTTCAAATCCATTTGTTTCTAGCATTAGCACATGTGATAATCATGCATTGAAATTGTGTGGCTATTGAGCATCGAAATTGTAGACCTTCCACTATGTGTGCAAATAGTATTGACATCATACTTCTCCAGTACTCTAGCAGCCTCTCAATGGTTGACAATATTTTCATCCACTATGAGTATGAATTTTTTTGGACAAAACATTACTTAGAAGAGAGGAGGCCTCCAAATTTTCTCTTGGGTACCTCCTCCTATTGTAATATCTAAGAACTAGCTAAAGACAAAGAACAAACAAAAAGGCTTCAAGATAACTACTTGTGTGAAACATCTAGCCTTTGCATTTGGAGTTTGTTAAAATTTTAGCGATGTGGCCACATTAATTCAATCAAGAATCGGCTAAAACCGGGGCCAACTCTTGTACCCTCATAAGTTCAAAGTGGAAAGAAATTTTCCTATATCAATGGAGTGAAAATTTGATGTCGTACAGGTGGAGGACTTCCAATCCTTGTATCCTTCACACTAATTGCAATCTTTACAACATTTTTAGTTTTCATTTTGGATCATAGTAGTGATGTAGCCACTATGTATAGAAATATCAGCAACAGGTGCAATATGTTCCCCTAAAATAAAGCTCCCCATCTAGTCTTACCACCCACTAATTTCTAAAATAATAAAAGTTTTGTTGAGGCCAACTTCTCTTCATGCACTAGCTACAAAGAATAATGGTTACAAAACGAAGGATGAATATAGCATTGAGTCTCCTAGCCCTATCATACTTCATACTTTGTCACATGCATTCACTTTCATGTTGCATTGTTGTATTCAATTTTGTGGGCCTATCATGCAGTGGTCAAATGTAATTATGCCCAATTCATGTAAAATTTTCATTAATCCCTGTTAACTTCTCACTCATTTTGTTTTTTATTTACAACTCATGTAGCTCTCATGTTGATTACTGGTGGATGTAGTATGTCTTTTATATTATGTGTTCACTGCCCACAAGGTTCGATGATATGTGACCACTATTGGTGGTGGGCCTGGAATGAATGGTAGTGACCTTGACTTAAATATCGTCACAGGTGATTGGGCGTCTCATTTTGGATGCACCAAAGACATGAGAAAATCTTGTGTATATTATGAAAAATGCTATGTGAAATATCTCACATAGATAGTTGGAAAGTGCATCTAGTTAGATTTATATTATGTTCATTTCCTTAATTGACCAATGATATTGAGGCCCTTTGGTGTTCATGGACCAATGATATGGTTGTTTTAAACCAGATGATATTGAGAAAACAATAGACGAAATTTTGTCCCAAAAGTGCCAACGAAATTTTCATGTAATTTCCAAGTCATAATGTGTAAACCAATCAAAATCATTTAAATTTAAAAAGAGGTACATGCAAATATTTTGGAGGGAAAAAAAGGAGAATTAATTTTTTAAATTTTATTTTTGGCTTATCTCCTGATAGTCTTACTCAAATTTTAAGTGTAGGCACTCATTGGATATAGAATTAATTTACACATCTAATGAGTACCCATTATTCATACTTTTGAGATGACCCACACTAATCAAAATTGAAGATACATTAGAAAAGGTTGTTGAACACACTTTATTAATGAATATTCAATTTTTATCAGTCTAGGTCTTCTCAAAAGTATGCATAATGGGTACTAATTGGATGTAATTTATTTATTCATCCAACAAGTGTCTACACTTGAAATTTGAGTAAACGTATAAGGAGATAAGCCAAAAATTTGAGTAAACCTATAAGGAGATAAACCAAAAATACATTTAAAAACAATGATTTTATTATTTTTCCTCCAAATTTTATAACTCTTATTTTATTATTTTAACTATTATGTTACTATTTTTTCTTAGAATACCACTTTTAGGTTAAAAATTCCTCTAATGAAGCTTTAATCCTACGTAAAATTCACAAAGTTAGTACCAATTTGAATGGTAAAATAGTGAAAAAAATGGAATAATAGTTCTTCCCTTCTCCTAACCATAAACAAGTGGATCTATGCAATTACTTTCTAGGAGGCACTCGAAAGAGGAATCCTGCAAACTTGGCAATGACATCACACAATTACAATTTAATTGCATGAGGAGGGAAACTAAGAATGAAAAGAATGAAAACCTTTCTATTGGTCAACCTCACTAACACATGGGAAACATTTTGGTGTGCAAATGTGGAATCTATTGTTTTAAGCAATAAATTACTTGTCTAAATCTCCTCATCCAATTGATTGATATTGATTCTCCTTGATTCTTCATTGGATGAAGGGCTAATGATGGCAATAGTTATTTCCATTTAGGTATTTTCCTCAATATTTTAATCAAAATTGTGTTCAATCCCCATTATTAGATGTATAAATATAGTTACCATCTACATTTGTTAAATAAAATATATATTTGTTTATTTTATTCTAAGCACTATGTCCTCCCCTTAATATTATTAACAAATGTAGTTGTTTTCATCATTATGTTCCTAATGACCAGAAATTTTGAAACTTGTAGAGGATATTGATCCTTTATGATCTCCTTAAAATTTGAAGTGTTGGAATAGTTTCATTGATAATTTGGTCAAATGAGATAAACTCAATGATATTTCAAGATGTTGACATAGTTAGGGTTCAACCTTACCAAGCTTTTATCTATAATTTGTGTTACTCATTCAGTAATAAAGTCAAAATCATCTGCATATCGTCCACACTTTTTTGAAACTACATTCTAATATCGAGGCAGCATTAGAGTCTTCTAGGATTTTATTTTTCATTCATGTATTCTATACATAAAAATTCTTCTTGAGAAGTTTCCTCAAGTTTATTCAATACACACATTTTGTGAATGTCATTAAGGGATAACTTAGTAACAACCAATATTGTCACAACCACTATAGTAGCATATTTGATTGCTCATAGTAATTATAATGCTTCCTTATTTGATTACTCGCAGTAATTATAATGCTTCCTTATCTTTGGTGTCATATATTTTCTTAATGCACAATAATTTGGGCACTGACTTATTTACATGGTGCATCAATTGACAGGCCATGACACTCCCAATGGAGGATGAAAGAAATTGAAGAAATCAAGAGATATCATGTTAATTGATGTTCGTATATTCACGTACGTCTTTTCCAACTCTCTGTCATGTAGATTCAAACCCATTTATTTATAGCATCGAAACGTATGTGAATCATGGATTGTAATTGTGTGACTATCGAGCATAGAAATTGCAGACCTCTTACTATGTGTGCAAATAGTGTTGACAACATACTTCTCCAATGCACCAACAATCACTCAACAATTGACAATGTTGTCATCCACTACAAGTATGATTTTTTTTTGACAACACATTACTTAGAGGAGATGAGGTCTTCAAAGGTTCTCCTAGATGCCTCCTCTTGTTGTAAAATTTGAGAGCTAGTTGGATACAAAAAATGCACATAAAGCCTTTAGGATAATTATTTGTTTAAAACCTATAGCCTTAACTTTTGAAGTTTCTTAAGTTGTAATTGTTGTGGCCACATTAACGTAATAGAGCATTGACTGATGCTAAGGCCAACTCATGTACCCTCATAAGTTCGAGGTTTAAAGAAATCTTCCCATATAAATGGAGTGAAAACTCGATGTCATGTAGGAAGAATAATTCCAATCCTTGTATCCTTCACACTAACTACAAGACTTACATCATCTGTCATTTTTCATTTTATAGCATAGTTATAATGCGGACTCTATGTACAAAACTAGCAATGAAAAGTGCAATAGATTTAGCTAAAATACAGCTTCCGATGTAGTCTTAATATCCACCAATTACTAAAATCTTGTAAATTTTTGTTGAGGCCCACTTCTATCCATGGGTTAGATGAAAAGAAGGATTAGTACAAAATGAGGGATGAATATAACATTTAGTCTCATGGCGCTATCATACGTCGTGCTTTGTCACATAAATTCTCCTTCATGTCACATTATTGCATTCATTTTTCCGGACCCATCAAGGAGTATCTGACTGTAATTTTTTTCACTTTGTGTAAAAGTTTCATTCATCCATGTTAACTGATAATTCATTTTTTTTATTTGCAATACAAGTATCTCCCATGTTGGTTCTTACTGGATGTAGTAAGTCATTTATATTCCATCTTCGTCACTAGAAAGACTCGATGATATGTGACCACTATTGGTTGTGGACCTAGAATGAATGTTAGGTACCTTGACTTCAACATCTCCACAAGTGTTTGGGCATATCATTTTGTATCTGCCAATGATGTGCGAAAAATTTATATATATTTTTGAAATGGTTAATTTGGAATATCTAACATGGATAGTGGGAAAGTGCATCTTGTTACATTTATGTTATGTCTATTTTGCTTCATTCATCGATGATATGGAGACTCTTTAGTGTTGGTGGGCCATGTAATGAGCAATTGCAAGATATATATATATATATAGTGTTTGTGTGTGTGTGTGGGGCGGGGGGGGGTGGTGGGTTGGGGGCTGCATATACTTGTTGTATATGATAATAGTAATGAACTTATGGTATTCACTTCTAATTTTTCGTCGGGTGCACCGTTCATAAAGGGAAATAGGCTTTTAAGTTTATCAAACAAAGGCCTAAAGGCCTAGGGATGTAAAGAGGCACTCCTTGACACATGATAGTGGTACACGTTTATACATATGATAAAAATGGACCAAGAATATAATGATCATATAATGAACTTGGAACATGAAGTCCCAAGAAACTATTTGCCAAGGTTTTAAGGAATTACTAATAATGGATACTCATAGGTCGATAGAGAGGAGGGGGAGAACATTCTTTTCGGATTCAATGCATAGATTAGGTCCCCTCCTTTAGGATTCTGATAGATGCATCACTTGATAAAAATGAAAATGAGGATGGAAAACACTCACATTGACTTGCACACCTTTTGAAATCATATATATATATATATATAAATTTATATATATTATAATTATATATATATATATATAAATTATATATAATGATTTAAACAAAATATTTGTGATATCCATGTTAACTAATATGTTTTATATCAGCTTCATACATATAAGTGTGTGTGTTTAAACATAGTAGAATATTTCAATTCCATACATACATCAGAAAAAGAAAAAAAAAAAAAAAAAAAAAAAAAAAAAAAAAAAAAAAAAAAAAAAAAAAACCAATAATAAATAATTAATATAATAAATAAATAATAAAATAAAAAAAATAAAAAAAATAAATAAAAAAAAAAATAAAAAAAAAAAAAATTCTTATGGTTGAAACATTTTGAAGTAATTCAAATAGTCTCACTATTTTACCTTTTGGATCTTTTCACTTATATTTTTCAAACAATTTTATTGAGAAAAAATATACTTGAAATTTAATTATAAGTGTGTAGTTTACACAATTAAGTTCAAGGGGCTTTCAAGATAGTATATCCATTTATGTATTTAAAAATACAATCTAAACAATGAAATGCGTTTCAAAATTGTAATTATATAATATATTTATATATATATATATATATATATAGCGAGAGAGAGAGAGAGAGAGTGAGAGAGAGAGAGATCCACATTAAATTTGGATCTACCAATACTAACATGGATCCATTATGTTAAGATTAAATTCACTTTTTAAGTGCCAAGCTTAAGAAAAGGTTTGTAGCACAAGAAATTTGATTCGTCTTTGTGCTTAGTAGATGCAGGGTTAAGATGGATGTCTATTTCATAATAGGCCTTTTAGAATTTTAATTTACTTATTAGTAATGTAGCAACCCCTGGTTGGTTTTCCATGTAAATTGAATAATACCAAGGTTGTGGGACATGTATTTCAAGTTGAATGGTGTGAAACATTATAGTGGGCATCACTTGTACTATATTAGTGTTTATTGAAATTGGAAAAGGAAATGACGAAGGTAAAGAGGAAATAATTAGCTTTTAATGAAGGAAATAAAGGAAAATAGGAAAAAGGGAAGGTGAAGAGACAAACTTTCATGCAAGTGAAATTAGAGGAAAAATGAAGGAAAATGAAGAAAATTAGACATCAGTGATAAAAATCCATGAGATAAAAAATTCAAAACTTTTAAACAACTCTTGACTAGTTATATATTTTTAACATTTTTGGAGTTCATCTTGTGTTCATTATCTCATGCTCTTGCATGCTTGGAGCATCCTTGAAGCATTCTACCGATCACTTGGACTAGATAAAGAAAGCAAACGAAAGAAAGGTACCACAAGGAAATAGTTGGATCAGTAGCTACAATAGGATTACTTTGAAGGCAACAAGTTACATCTGTGATTTCCATGTTTGTTTTTTGATGCATGGTATATGCATGTGTTCCTTGGCATATAGATTTGCCTCAATTGATACTTGTTTTAGCATTTCCTTTCCATTTGTTTTATAACCATGGTGTAATGGTTTCCCCATTTATTTTTTCTTATTGGTTCTCAGGTTTCCTATGGTTTTTGTTTCAAAAATATTCTATGGAACCCTTAAGCAACTTCGGTTCCCTTGGGGTTGTGGGTTGAGTTACTAGTCTCCAGAGCATATGGGTTGGGATAATTTCTTTAGATACCTGAAGTAGCTCGAGTTCCCTGGAGGCTATGGGTTTAGTCACTAGTTATTGGAGCCCTAAACAACCTAGATAGAGACCAATATTATTGGTGTTAGTAATTTATGGACCATATAAGTGAGATCCTTGTGCTTGAAGGTTGCGGTTGTTTGGCCCATAGATGCCCTGGCTGGTTTTATTTTGGTTTAACCCTTATGATCCAACATTTATGCTTAGAATATATCACAGGGATGATTGGTCGAAAGAGAGAGTTTCGTTCAGCCTAATTTATTGTCAGGTTGTTCGCATTTTCATATGCTAATATGATCTATTTTCTTATTGTGATATATGGGAACTTGTACTAGTTCTTATGCTGATATTATGGCTCATTTTTCATAGATTCTATTCTCGTTAAGTGGTTTTTTTTTTTTTTATCAGGTGGTTCACGGACACTCGCAGTCACTGGGGGCTTTAGGGAGAATTGACCCTACGACCTCCTGAATGGCGAGGCACTTATTTGACTAGTTGAGCTAACCCTTGGGGCTTATTCTCGTTATATGTTGGTTATATTCTTGGTTCTACATGTGCTCTAGTTATGGCTCTTTTTCATGATTTGATAAGTTACCAGATGTTGATGAATGCATGGGATAAAGACTAATATTGCATCTAGCTTGAGAAATAATTGAGCCTTCTTGGTTATTTTCAGATGAAGTTTAGAAGTTTATGATTAGATATAAGTTCATGACCTATAGCTTATATGTTTTCTATTTGTTTGATGAAATGTCTATCTAGTATTATCCATGTCTAGGCCAATATGTTTCTCAAGATTTGATTGTTTATAATTATTATCACAATTTCCATGATTCTAGAAAGTTACAGGTGGTTCTGGGCAGTGGTCTAGAGACTAGCCTAAAAAAGTGGCATAGATCGCATGATTACATGCACTGAAGAGAAATTTGGGTCATAACTACATGAAAATAGGCCTATGGGTGTGGTTATAGCCTCCCAACTACATACGTGAAGTGTTATGGATGTGATGGGGGGTAAAACTACTGAAAAATAGTTACATCCTAAGGATTCATCACCTAGGTTGGTTGGTAGGCTCCCAAGTGATTTGTAGTCTCTAAGGGATGTTATTTTACTTCTGGTTTGTAGGCCCCACTTCCATAACTAGAATTCATAGGTCAGGTCATATCGTAGTGACACTCAACTCATATTTACCTTAGAGAGCTTCTAAAAGTGGTTGGATGTGGGAGGGGGCATTATAGGGTGGTACAAGAGCTTTTGATTTCAAATAGTTGGACTGGATTGGCTAAATGCATATGGTTATGCATGCTTGTTAATTTATATGTGCCTAATATGCATGCATTATGGTGGTCATTATTGTAGTTTTGTGTTATCATGTATTATGTCGATATGGTGATTTAAATATGTATATATATCATGCCAATCTGGATGGATTTTGTAGATGAGATAGACTCCCATAAAGTACACTAAGGTATGATTTTGATTATGTATCTATTTGGTTTATCAAACATGACATGTTTGTAGAAGATAGAAGATCAGAGATGAAAAGCATAATGTTGGACTATAATTCACATGACTTTGCTTACAAGCTTGATGTGAATTCTATGGAATGGGAAAGGTTAATTATGAAGCAACGAGAATAGTACTCTCTTGATTTAGAAAGTGCATTTAGAATTTTGAAGGAAGGGATCAGAAGTTCCAAGGTAGATAACAACATGCCGATTGAGGTATATGAAAGACATGTTAGAGCTCAGGAAAAGTAAGAAGAATTTAATGCAATCATCATTAAGAGCCTTTTAGATTTGTTGAAGGGATGACTAAAGGCCAGTCAAGGACAAGAATAAAATAGAGATGGGGCATATGCAAGTAGGTCTCATAAAGGTCACAACTTGGACAAGGGTGACACACTCAGAGGTGGAAAATATTTAGATACACCTAATACGAGGGATAACAATCATGGATTTTATTCTACTTCTAATTCTAAGAGACATGATCATCATTAACTCCTGTATCCATATAGGAGGAGTAAGAAGAAGTATTTTCCAGAGGAGTTCAAGAAATCGAAGCCTCCTACTTTTGATGTGGATGTGAAGAAATCAGAAGATGTAGAAGAATGGCTACTTGGGATGAAGAAGTTATTTGGATTGCATGATTATTTAGATAATATGAAATCCAAGTTAGTGATATTCAGTTTCAAGGGAAAATAAAATATCTGGTGGAAACATGTGAAGCATGTAAGGGGCATCACGGTAGAGGAGCTAAGTTGGCATGAATTTAAAATACTCTTCAGGAAGAAGTACTTGTATGGGAGATATTATGACATAAAGGCCAAGGAATTATGTTATATTAAGATGGGTTCCATGACAAATGGAGAGTATATAATGAAGTCCCTAGAGTTGTTGAGGTATGTGATGAGGCTCATCATTGGGTAAAATATATGGACCTTAATACACCTCCAATCTTACTAAAATAAACTCTTCTCATTATTCTTTACATGTTTCAATTATATTTTTCTTAATGAGATGAGTAAAAGTAAGATGTCATGTCTAGTGGTCTAATGTGCATTGATTGTATGTTTGGGAGAAAAATGTGGCTAATTAGGGTGTAGGAACTTGAACTAGACAAGAAGGAGAGATTATAGGAGATGGGATCTCCCTCATTAACTCCTCACTCACTTGAAGATCCCTCAGTCAAATCACACCAGCTCGGAGTTGCAAGTAGTCGATTCATCAGGATCAGTGGCAGCCAAGCCAATGATAGTTAAGAACCAGTTAATCTCAAGATTGGGAGCCAAGCCTCCCTAGATTTAAGGAAATTGTTGCCAACTTTAGTTGTATAAATAAATAGGCCTAGAGCCTCATTAGGATTCAGATTTTTTATGTAAGATAGCTAAGAAGTTTTTGAGTAGAATGATTATGACCAAACATTGTTATGTATTTTTTTATATGTTAATGAAAATGTGAAATATTCCCTTCATCTAGCACTGAGCTGACTCAAAGGGTTAAAGCTATTCATTTAGTGGCCAACCGTAGTAGTTGAGGCTCCTCTTACTGTACTTGTATGCTTAGGTTATCTCATAGTTAGTTGTTAAATTGATTTTGGTGTTGTTACATTGCAAGTATTGGTAGATTTGATTAGTTTTGTTCCATTTGTGCATAGCTTTAACAATAGCATTATAGAGATAAGAATGTATTCAAAAAATGGTGATAATAGGTGGATCTTACGTCATTTCGCCTTTAGGGACCATGGCTTGAGGAACACCTCCCATTCAGCCCAAAAAGATAGAATTACGGTTTCTTATGAAATTTAGGGTTTTATGATAATTAGGTCATCATATCTCAATTTACACAGATAGGTTACAATTTTCATTTATTATATCTTAAGTTTTGCATTAGATTTCATGTTTGTTTCATAATATGTTTCAAGCATTCCCATGCAAGAACTTGGCAAATAAATGATGCAAATTATGTTTTCTTATGTTTTGTAAACCCTTCTTCTTTTAAAATGATTTATGGATAAATGCCAACAATGATGTATATGTTGCAAGAGTTTCTACATTACAAGAAGACCTTATGTCATCAGCCTCAGTCAAACCATATCCACCCATGATCACCAAAGGCCACTAAGTTCTCAATTCAAGTTATCATTTTACAAGGACAACTTGTCGTGCTTATTGAGCAAATCCAACCATCATACAACATTGTTTTGAGTTCTGAGTGAGTGCCTATCACTCTCTTTCCTTATTTCTTCCATTCCTCACCTTCCTTAACCTCCATACTACTGTCAAACCCACTCCCTATGATTTTGGCCTGTTCACGTAGGAAAAGAGGGGATCCTATAAGTGAACTAGGACATCCTATAGGAAAACCTATAGTCACCTATTTTGAGCCCGATTTGTGAAAAAAACATCACGAAAGGTAGGAGAAGTTGTCTTTTGGCTGCCCAAGCCATCTGACCCATTGCACTCATCTCCCTCCACACCTATCTCACCTGCCATGCAACCAAGAAGGATTAGCATTTATATTTTTACAAAAAGATAAAAAGAAAGAGGTTTTTATATTTATTCATGTACACAATAGTTAAGTGTTGGTTTAGATCAGATTTCATGCTTAGGGTAGTTAAGATATTACATATGTTAAATTATAATTCTTTTGACATGCAAGGTGTATTAACAAATAGCTAGATGAGTTATGCATTTTGTAGGCATCTATTTCAGCATTTTATTACTGCAACAAGTAGCATTTCAATCCTCCCAATTAGGTTAAAGTTCTCCTCTCTCAATTGGTAATCAAACTTCTTCTAAATCAATAGAAGTTTGGTTTGAGAGGCCCTAGTGGTTTGTCACCCCAACTCAATAGTGACAAAGAGTGGACCCATTACATGTACTTGTGTATACAGCGTTGTCACCTCCAAGTTTGTACGAACCCTGGTTTGATGAAATAAAGTATGGCATCGTTGTCGAGGAGGAGTCTGATTAGATGTGATTTATGCTTTCTTTATTCTATTTCTTATCTCTTTCATTCTACTATTAGTTCCATTTTGCAAATTAGTTGTAAGTTAGTTTTCTTTCTTTTCCATTTTGTAATTGATTCCATTTAGTAGTTAGTTTCAATTCATTGTGTCTTTTCAATTTTGCAATCAGTCTTAAAGCTTGAAAAACAGAAGAAAAAAAACACTCCTTGCATGCCTCATAGGAAGTTTTCTACCAAATACCCCCACCACTTCAAATATCCAACCTTCCCTCTTCTTCGTTGGCTATGAATTAGAGGACCCCTTAGGCGAGAAACCAAAATTTTTTGAAGAGCCTATAAGGAGAGAAGAAGAAGAAACCATTCCAACTGAGATAATGGCTGAAAATAGAAATGAAAGGGAAGATAGAGAAAGAATTGAGAGCTCTTTTCCCATTAGAGAAACCAATAGGGATGGAAATATGAAAAACATAAGCATGTCTTCTCTTCCTCACTTCCATGGCTTGACCTTAGAAGATCTAGATGCTTTCTTGTTCAAATTTTCTATCATATGCAGAACTTATGATTACACTTATGATTATCAAAAGTTGAAATTATTCACATCCACTCTCAAGGATGTAGCCCTATGCTCATTCATGGGTTTACCTGTAGATAGTATCACCACCTGTGCTTAGATACAACAATATTTCAACAACAAGTATAGGGATTACTACAAGTCCAAAGATACCAAAGAGGAGATTTTTAGAATGACCTTGGGACACGATGATTCCTTAGGGGATTATGAGGAGAGATTCCATCTCAGTTGTTGGCTTGTTGGGGCCTGACCCAGGTTTAGAGTTAATTAGAAAAACAAATCCTGGTACTACTAGCCCTTTCAGAAATAGTTCGTGGAGTGCGGACTAAGGTCTCACTTGAAGTAGTGTGGGAGGGTGCTAGAACCCGGCTTCCGCACCCTGGAGATGTGATGCAGGCTTACCCCGCTTACACCCACAGTATGCATGTAAAATGCATAAGCACATTAGTCCTAAGAATTCAACTCTCTAAGCAGTCAAATCTTCATTTACTAAGGTTTTAGGCCACCTTTAATAGTCTTATGTAGAATGATTTATAGACTAACAAAATCTAATCATTAATCTACCTTTTTCTTCATATCAGAACTCAATCACCCCACTTAAACCTTATATTGGTGCTTAAATCATTTTAAACCCTTTATCCTTTGATAATGGTGGACTTATGTATGAAACTTCATATACCCACATTTAATCCTTTATAATTCATTTACAAAGGAAATATATGCAAAACATACCTTTTCTGCCTCGGTACGGCCTCTGCATAGATGTTGATGCTAGACCATTATCGCAATCATAGTATCTGTCCTCCGCAGTCACACTACACACTCTACCTTATGCCTCTAATATACGAACATATTCTATATCTCAAATTATTATACATTGCCACTATAACTCCATCCGGTCCGTTCCACCGATCCTTCCCACAATGCTCTCCGAACTCTAATCTCTCTAATCTCCGATTAGTGATTCATCACTATCGGCATGTTGGCCATTAGCGTATCATGTTCCATTTCCACCAGCCATTTCACCTTCCGCAATATGATTAGCGATCCCATCGGGATCGTCGATCTGACTTCTGATCCAATGGTTACGATTAAATTTCTATCACTATCGCTATATTTAGAAGGGCCATTCCAATCTCATTCCAATGGTTTTCGATTAAATATTTATCATTGATCTAGCAATCGATCCAATGTTCGAGATCCTTTCTTGTTCCAAAAATCACTTAAGGGTCCTCCGCCGTTGATCGACACTTAGTAGATCCAATCGTCCATGATGATTTTGGATAGACAACAGGCACTGAGAATAACTGCCTAAAAAAGCGGTTTTCACTTTCTCCTCCGTTGCTATGTGTCACTCGGATAGTGGGATTGGGTGATTACTCCTTTTACCACCTATGGTTTCTACCTTACCTGGAATACCACTTCCGCTTATAAAAACCACTTTTCCACTGACTATCTTTTGTGCTCTTCCACCATGCGAATCGAACCTAATGTTGATCTATAATATCCAACAGTTACTGTGCTTCACCTCTGCACTTCTCTGCTCTTCTCTTGCTTATGGTTTACACTATTTTTAGTGTTTTCTCTGTGGTTAAAGTTTCTTCAAAGGTTCCATTCTTCTGCTTCCACTACTCAACTCACTCCTAAGCTTGACCTTTCCGAAATCTCATATCACAGTCTCTCCAGAGTTTCACTTTGATCCTTCAACTGGATTTGATGATCCATTATGATTCCTCCAAATCATTCTTCTCCTTCGAATAGTTCTACAGAGCTTTGCCTGCAACCTCTGTAACAGAACCTACGAATTCACACATAAATCAATCGTTAAATATGCACTTCACACACTTACACATTTCTGAGATAAAGCTTTGTATATACAAGTACAAACAATTGATTACATATTGAGAACCTCTATCTCATAGTCGTAATCTTCAACATTAGTGGCCTCCTCCCTCAATCATTTTTCCCGTAGGCTTACATTTATACCAAAAAGGTTCTCTTGAACTAATTCTAGTCCAAACCCTTAATCTACCAAACTGACTCCTAAATGTCCTCTAAGTCTACTTCTAACTCCAGTTAATCCCTAAGAACTCTCTCTAGTTCCTCGAATCATGAAACTTCCTTAAGAGTTATAATTGACTTCTAACTCTCTTGTCATTATTAACCACTCATGTTGTCTTAATTCGAGAGCATTTACAACATCCTCACAACATCTAATTAATTCTCATCCTACTCACTCAAAAGCCTAAATATTACATTAATTCGTCACTTAGGAATCCAACTTCCTTAAAACACATGACCCCCTATGTCTACTAAAATACAATTATTTTCTCTTGGGTTGAATGCTCCTGCATTAGACTCCCAAAGTAGAAAATATTCATGATCTCCTGATCATGTGTTTTCATGTGTTCGTAAAAACCTTGAGGATCCCTAACTTTAGTTTTTAGTTGCCCAAATGTCTTGCACCTTTGTTGTTGTTGTATTTATGCTACCTTTTGTTTCATCTTCCTCTATTTGTCAATTAGGTTCAAGTTTTGATTGATCATCCTTCCTGCTGCTATCATTTTCCTCCATATGGACTGCTTCATCATTAACTACCACAACTCTTCAATCTCCACCTCTACTATATCTTTGGGTTGGTCCATATTCTGCCATTCATTGTTACCTCTTTCTCTGTGCTTCAGGTTGTTTTTGTTGTCTACTAACTCATCAAATTGTTGTTGGTTATTTTCACTTTTTAGTTGTTGGTTTACCTTTTCATCTACTTTTTCTCTTTCTCCAACTTTTTATGCCCTAGATATTCTTGTAGACATTGTTGTAATTACTGCTCTAGGTACCACTGTAGACATTATGCCCACCCAAACTTCCTAAATATCCTTAAGGATATCTCCCTCTACAACATCTAATTTCTGCATTGGATTCTAACTTTCCAGCATTCTCTCCAGCAATTGAACATCTCTATTTCATGGATTAAATTCTTCCACGAAATTTTCTTCTTTCATCTTTATTTGGCTCATCATCTGTGCCAAATTTCCTCTAGCATTTGCAACTAAACCTGCATTCACAAAACATTTGTTAAAATCAAAAACATAGGACTTCAGTGCCTTATTTTCCTTTGGCAACAATTCAATTTTCTACTCTGTTTCTTTCTCCTCTGTCAGCACATCAGTATGTTTTGAATTCTCAAAATAATTCATGAGACTGTAAATTAGCCTCTCCTCCACATTATCTGTTTCAATGATGCCTCCCTTCTTTTGTTCACAGTAGTGAACTTCTTCTTCCTTAGCTTGTTGTTGGTTAACTCTTCTTTGAAAATTTTTTATTCTTACTGCCTCCCTTTCATCCTTACCCTCTTGTTCTTTAAGAATTTCCATATCATCTTCAAACAATCCCTGTCCTTCCCCAATGACATTCATTGGATCATTTCTTTGGGACAACACTTCTTCACTCTTCATTGGAATAAGACTTCCATCTTCCTCCCCTATGATAGCTCTAACATTCTGCTACATACTCCTAGGTGACTCTTTTGTCTCCTTATAGTTCTGAGAACTTTCCATCTTAGTCTTGATCTGAACAGATTTCAGATTCTGCTCCTTCTCCCTGACAAACTCTAAAATTTGTTCATCCTCCTCTGATGTACCTACAATCATCCACAAATTATTAATTTTAAAATCATAAGACCTGGAAGTCTTACTCGACTCTAAATTCATCGCATTTCCTCGTTGCTCTGAATCTTCTACGTGGTTCAGCTCCTCAGGCTCAACATCATCTCCTTCCTTCACAAGGAATGGTTCTTGTCTTGTAAGAGCTCCAATTATTAATTTGTCAATGAGTTCTTTCTACTGTAACAACTTGATACTTTCCTCATTTGAGAAGTCTTCTTCATCATACTCTGCTCTCAAGTACCTTTATCCCCTAAATCACATTGCTCCTCATACTTTAGTTCAAGATCTCTATTTAGCTTCACTTCAAAGTATTCATCTTTTGTAAGATACTCCTCCATGCTTTCAATAGCTTCACAAGACTGTCTATCCTATCCTATGCATCCTGCAAGCACAATCAAACTATTAGGTTAAACAACACAAGGCTTGATGGCCTTATACATCAAATATTCATCGTGAGTCATCATCTCCTCATGATGTTTTGAACTATCCCAATAGTCCATGAGATCTTCACTTGATCTCCATTTTTTTAGCTTCATTGCAGTCTTCACTTTCTCCTAGAATTTCTCCCTATTCTGGTTCACAAATGGACTCTTCCATTTCCAAATCAACTTCCTTGAGTTTTTCCCTCAGCCACTTTACTTGCTTTTGTTATAGCCTTCTCTACATCTCATGCCACTCCACTGGCTTCTTCCTTAATACCCAATCTTGTCTCTAGTTTTCTTCTAGTCGCATTGTTAACACATCAAGTTCTTTTGTTATCTTAGCCAACTCCTTATCAATCTCCTATTGACATAGTCTCTTGCCATCTGCTTTGGCATTCTTCTTCTCATATATTCTCCTGTGGATTCTTTCTAAACCTCTACTATGACTATCAGTAGTGATCTTCTTCTCTTATTTCTTCATGAGCTCTTCAGTCATCTGCAACAAGCCTCTACGACAGTCCTACTCACTGAAATCTTACCTCACTAACCTCTCCTCACTCAGTCCTTTGGTAAGCATAGTCCTCTATCTAGAACCTCCTCTTGAGCAACACCTTTTCTCCCTCTAGTCTTTTGCAATCTCTCACTCTCTTGAGAACTCTTCAGTTGTCCTCTCTGTCTAACCACTTGTTGGATTCTTTAGGTTCACTACCACTTTTCCTTCAGAGTGTTTTCCTTACTCTACCTTCAAGAACACATCTAGTTCTCCTCTCACAGCTTCTCTTACTATCCTCTGCTAAGATGCCTCATCTACAACCACAATATTCAATTTCAATTTCAAACAAAACACACTATCTTACCTCCAGGATCTATGTATGATATTATTCTCCCATTCTTCTGCACTTTGAATGGATTGTCATCTCTTTTGTCTCCAAGTCCTCTTTCCTTCAGAACTTGTACTAAGCAATCTTGCTCTCACTTTTCTTCAAGGAATCCTCTATTCCTCTCTACTCCAAGCCTCTGCTCGAACTGCTACGATCTCCCATGAACTTAAAAAGTTTCCTCTATGTTGTAGTCTTTATCATTTAGTCACATTTGAGTGAATCTTCATTCTTCTCAAGAAAACAAACATCATTGTGTTTCCTTTATGCTTCTGCAGTCTCTTCTTCTTAGAGTATCACTTGTTCTCATCTTATCTCATGTCTTCTACTTATCAGATTTAAATATCTTGATCTCTTATATCTTCTGCAATCACTCTTTTATTCTGCACAATTCTACTTTAGTCAATAGAGCTTAAACCTACTCTGATACCACAAATGATGCAGGGTTACCCCCGCTTACACCCACAGTATGCCTGTAAAATGCATAAGCACATTAGTCCCAAGAATTTAACTCTCTAAGGAGTCAAATATTCATTTACTAAGGTTTTAGGCCCCCTTTAATAGGCTCATGCAGAATTAATTATAGACTAACAATGTCTAATCATTAATCTACCTTTTTCTTTATATTAGAACTCAATCACCCTGCCTAAACCTTCTATCGACACTTAACTCGTTATAAATGCTTTATCCTTTGATAATGGTGGACTTATATATGAAACTTCATATACCCACGTTTAATCCTTTATAATTCATTTACAAAGTAAATATACGCAAAACATACCTTTTCCACCTTCATACGACCTCTGCACAAAAATCGATGCTAGAACCTTATCGCAATCACAGTTTTGGTCCTCTGTAATCACACTACACACTCTACCTTCCACCTTCGATATGCGAACATATTCAGGACCTCAAATTATTAGACACCGCCACTATAACTATATCAGATTTGTTCCACCGATCCTTCCCATAGCGCTCTCTGAACTCTAATCTCTCCAATCTCTGATCAGTGATTCATCTCTATCGGCATGTCGGTCATCAGTGTATCGTGTTCCAATGCCACTAGCCATTTAACCTTCTGAAATACGACTAGTGATCACATCTGGACCATCGATCTGACTTCCGATCCAATGGTTGCAATTAAATCACTATCGCTATCGCTATATTTAAAAGGACCGTTCCAATCTCATTCCAATGGTTTTCGATTAAATCTTGACCATTGATCTGGCACTCGATCCAATAGTCGAGATCCTTTCACGTTTCAACAGTTACTTGACGGTCCTTCACCATTGATCAACACTTAGTAGATCCAATGGTCCACGATGATTTTGGATAAACAACAAGCACAGAGAATAACCACGGGAAAAAGAAGTTTTCTCTCTCTCCTCCACTACTATGTGTCGCTTGGCTAGTGGGATCGAGTGATTACTCCTCTTACCACTTATGGTTTCTACCTCGCCCAAAACACCACTTCCACTTAAAAAAACCACTTTGTCGCCGACTATCTTCCGTGCTCTTCAACCATGCGAATCGATATTGCCTTTGATCTATAAGATCCAATGGTTATTGTGCTTCACCTCTACACTTCTTCGCTCTTCTATTGCTTATGATTTATGCTATTTTCAACATTTTCTTTGTGGTTCATGTTTCTTCTAAGGTTCCATTCTTCCACTTCTGCTACTCAACTCACTCCTGAGCTTGACCTCTATGAAATCTCACATCGCAGTCTCTCTAGAGTTTCACTCTGACCCTTCAACTAGATTCGATGGTCTATTATGATTCCTCTGAATCATTCTTCTCCTCCAGCTAGTTCTACAGAAGTCTGCCGACAACCTCCGTTACAAAACGTACGAATTCACATATAAATCAATCATTAAATACTCATTTAACACACTTACATAGTTCTGGGATAAACCTCTGTATATACAAGTATAAAGAATTGATTACATATCGAGACCCTCTGTCTCACAGGCTTGATCTTCAATATCAGTGGCCTCCTCCTTCAATCATTCTACCTGTAGGTTTACATTTATACTAGAAAGGTTTTGTTGAACTAATTTTGGTTCAAACCCTTAATCTACTGAACTAACTCCTAAATGTCCTCTAAGTCCACTTCTAACTCTAGTTAATCCCTGAAAACTCTCTCTAGTTCCTCAAATCATGAAACTACCTTAAGAGTTATAATTTACTTCTAACTGTCTTGTCATTATTAATCACTCATGTTCTCCTTAATTCGAGAGCATTTACAACATCCTCACAACATCTAATTAATTCTCATCCTACTCACTCAAAAGCCTAAATATTACATTAATTCACCACGTAGAAATCCAACTTCCTTATAACACATGACCCCCTATGTCTACTAAAATAAAATGACTTTACGTTGGGTTGAATGCTCCTGGATCAAGATGTCTAATGGGATCGACTGATACTTAGGTTGTCCCTGTGCACAGGTGGCTTCATACACTTTCTCATTCCTCGCAACCTGATACACTGCCTTCGTGCAGCCCTAACGAGGGGTTGTGCCATGCTCTGCGCTATTACCAGTGACCTTATTTACCTTCCAGTATTGTTTAAGCACCTTCGCCTACTTAAGTGTCTTAAGTTATACTTAATAATACAAAACATTCATATAGGTTCGTGCAATAAATAAATAGTATATTTGAAACTATATCAATCATGCATCAAACTAGGAAAAGATACATAGAATTATAGCAAAACTTCTCTTTAGTGATTCTTTCCACGGTCAGACTCAACTCGCCCTGCGCACTTAGCTGTAGGGGTCCACACACTCAGTTGTGGACTACTAAGCCTCTGTACACTTAGCTGCACAACCCTCTCCTACTCTACAACCCACATACACACTTTACCCTTTTACTCAACCACTTAGACTTCCCTATTCCTTCTTCGTTCATTTTCTTTTACACATAGAGCCTCACTCTATTTATACAATCCCATGGTTCGTGGACCATGGGTAGGTCTATCCAGCTGACATTCCATTACAAAACTAGGGCGAGCAACCCTGTGACTCTATCATAATTTCATCCCCACACCCGCAATTCGCAAAGATTTTACAACAAGATTTGGTCAAAGCTTGGGCTTTAAGCCCAAAAACATGCCTTGGGGGGTATTCCATACCCAATAGGCTCCCAACACAAACATCATGACTCACCTTCAAGTCACTATGTTGGCGCAAAGATCTTTTCACAGAGTCCCTCCAGCTATTCTCAAACTACAGCAAGGTCAGCAGTGCACTGAGCTGCTACATGTTGGATCTGCTGCATTCATTGTTCTAAGACCTCTGTGTTGGAATTGCTTCTTTTCATTAATGTGTGCATCCCCTACATTTATGCAAGAATGCCTTCAATATCTACGGTGATGGTGAAGATCTCGCCAATCCAAGGCTGGATGTGCACCTCGAGGACTGCTTCCTTATGTCGTGCCGCGTCCACTTGTTCTTTCAGTGCTTTCACCTGCTACATCTGTGCGAGCCTCTAAGTGAGGGCCATTATCTGCACAGTTCCTTTGACACTGTTGTACTACTATTGGAGTTCTTGCACCTCTGTCTCTAAGCATTAGATATTGGGGTCCTCCTGCAGATTTGTGAGGACCTCAATTGATTCTTCCAACATACTAGTATAGTCTAGCACTGCATTGCCAATTTCCTCCAATCCTGCTATGATATTGCTAGCACATTGTTTTGTGACTTCCAAGGGGCGGATGGTTGTTCCTTTAACCGCAGCTTGATGATCTAAAGGTTCAGCTCCAGCTAAACCTTTGTCATTTCTTCCCTCACCTCACGGACCCTGCTACTAACCTGTGGATTTGCACCTCTGCTCACATGTTTGCTAGGATGGCTAGCTCCGGGATGCTTTGGAAAGCCTCATCTATCACTTGTACCAACTATCGATTCTATGACACCACTTCATTATGCAACAAGCTTAGTTGTTCCATATTTGTTTTTTGCTCACTGAGGACTTAGAGCATGTGGTTCTCCCTAGCTTGCAACTCTATAGTTATCCCATCCTACAACACATATAAGGTCTCTGACGAGAGTGCATCCATATTGAGACCAAGACCTTTCACCGTGCTGACTATAGGCCTATCGACCTCATTTGATGTCACTAGTGCACCTTCCAGCAGCACTATGGTATTCATCGCCTGCACGCACAACATATATTTTGCGGCTATTGATCCAACTGTGAGGCTAGTCGAAAGGGTACCAACTTGAGGATGGTGCACCTGTAATTCCCATAACTGTGCTCTGAGGGCCCCCAACACAATCTGGTTCTCCTGCATTAAATCTTGGAGAGCCTCATTTGTGACATCACACACCATCTCACTGATGTCGTGTAGATCACCCTCGGTTAGCGTCATCGAGTTAATAGACAATTTTGATGCCTTGACCTTCTTACGTGACCCTACCCACTATTTCAGATGTTGGCGCTTCAGCTGCGTTGACACGGTTTGTGGGTTTGTGCCTCCTTCCATCTCTGCTTCCTCTGCTTCCTGCCACTGTGTCATGTGGCCCTTGTCCACCTTTGTAGCGGCCTCCTATGTTGTTGCTGCTGCTATAGCCTTTTCCTGCTCAACTACTTTCTGTGACACGTCCCGCATTGCCCGCACTTCTGCTGCCACTGCTTCCTTCCTTCAATTTTCAGTCAACTATGCGATGCACAACTTGGCCTTGTTTTTCTTTCTTGTGCCATTGACTTCATGATCTCTATGATGTCTAGCATGCATGACTCCGGCGACCATGCCTCCAGTACATTAAAAGTGACATCGTCTGTGGCTACGAAGCGTAGCTTTATCCATTGTTTGGTCGGTTCCTTTCATGCCCTGATATAAATGTTATGCATGTCTTCTTTGAATTATACAAAAATCTGCAAATTGTTGTACACAGTGGGTGGCAACCACGGCTTGTGGTTGATCCCCATTCTGAGGTTCATTTCCATGAACACCTAAAAGATGTTACTATTGTAGATCCCCTTAGTGTCTTTTGTGGCCAAGAGTGAAGCATACTTCACAGCCTCTGGAAGGTCCCTATCAATTATGGGTAATTGACTATCCTCTGGTAATTCCCCTGCCATGAGCATTATGGATAGCAGAAGCCATGCATAGTTGTACATTTTTCCCTGTTCCTGAGCTTTGCAACAATTTTCTAAAAACTCCTTGCAGAGGAACTCAAACCAGTTAAGTTGGACCCCCTCCGCACACTACTCAGCCAGTGCTACCAATGGTGCGGTTACTTTGTCTACTCAGCACTTGTGCATGACCTTTCCTACCAAGATTTAGGTTGCCACGCGTACTACTTTCTCCTTAATGATGGATATGGCGTAGCCCCTCTTATTATTTTCCATCTTGTAATTTTTCTTCATGGCCTCCGTGATGGCCAAGTCACTGCTCTCTCCTTCCGATATGTCCACGGGGTCCTCTCCTTTGAATGGAAGCTGAGAGATGTGGTGAATCAGGTCTATCGTGATGGGGATGAGCTCCTCCAGCCACAAATACCCATCATTCACCAGGGAGAGCAGTTGCCTAATGATGAAAATGATTATTCGGGTTGGTGGAAGTGCATCACCCAAAGTAGGTTCAGTAGCCCAGACTTTTCCACTTCGTACAACCACTTTCATGGATCTAACTCTATCACACCCATCATGGTGTTCTGCTTGGGCTTCATGAGGTTCCTTATCTCAAGGTGAGGGAACTTCTCATGGTTAGTAAGCTCCCAATCTTCAAATTTTAGGTTCGGCTCTGGCCCCAAGTGCGTACCCGAAAAAATAATGTCATCTAGGAGGAATGGGGTGTAGAGCGAGCTCTTGGTCTTGTCCATGTCCTTGGGCACTTTAGCCTTCCCTTTTCGTGGGGGGACGTAGGTGGGCAGCTTTGTCGGGGGGTGCACAGGTTGAGTGTCCTCCTCCATACCCTCATCCTCATCCTTTGTGATGATAAGATCCTCCAGATCTTCTTCTTATTCATCGGTTTCTATCGTCACGACTTTCCCCTTCTCCTTCATTGACAGCATGCTGCGCACCGGGTTCCGCAGCAACACACGTACGAGAACCATCACTTGTTTGTTGTTCTTAGGTCTTGGCATACATGATGATTTTGGGATTTAGAAGAAAACATAATAGACAACACATATAAACACAAGAAGCTTAATAACGAGTTCACCCAATACTCCTGGGCTACGTCTCCTGGTCCAGCCTTCAGTGGTGGCCTCTCTATTATGTCTTCCTAGAAGAGTTTTTACAAAAGTGAGCTCAATTTGAGTCTCACACAACATATACAAATCGGGAAGGCTATACTTGGATTCCCCGAGTCTCTGGAGTACAAAGACTCTCCTTACTGACTCTTGACCTCTTTTGGTCACAGTAGTATGAACCCAATCTGAGACTCATACATAACAACATTACAGAGCGGTGCACTTGAACCTCTCAAGCCTTCTCTCGAGTACACAGACTCTCTGACTCTCTCTATCTCTATCCTAACTCTGGCTCGATGTTGCCTTCCCTGTTGTAGGTCAGCTCGGCTTCTTCTCTCTGCTTCCGGCTTACTGCCTACTGCTACTGCTCTTTGTTAGTTTGTGGCTTTAAAGCCCATCTACTTCTTGACTATTTGTTTCTACTTCTCAGCTTTCTAGTTCCCCTTCCTCTATCTATTTGAATCCCTCTGTCCTATGTAATCAGTCATTATATAACACCTCATAGGGAGGTGGCCACCTATTTCATAACAGATGAGTGTCAATTCTCTTGGACATATTTTAAACGACCGCTTTTTCTGTTAACTCCAAGAATGCTCACGAAACACAACCTTCCGTCAATGCATCGTCCATATCAGACTTCAAATCCTATGTGATCTTGCTTTATAATCTTATCAAATATGGTCATCCATCAAAATGCATCTCTGCCATTGATCTAGGGGCCCCAGATCCTATGGTTTTCGTTCATATCAGGCAGCTGAGTAGCATGATGTTTACCAATCCGATGTGAGAAGTTCTCTCTCTCCCTGTCGAGATGCATGGCGATCGTTGTGTGGCATCGAACAGAACTCGGTCAAAACTGCTTACCGCTTGAAGCCTATCTGATATCCTGCCAATTTTGTGGAATCTTGCTCTACTAGAATCGAAATAATATTTTCCGCATTTTATAATTATTTCGGGTCTGGGTGCTCAGGGCTTCTCTTCACTGAGAGGTTTACCCAGCGATATGTGATTAGCATATCGGAAACCACCTTCGCTACTTAAATTTGTCCCTGCATTTGCTAGTTTGTCTCAGCACGTGTTACCATGGTCTGCCACTCTACGCGCTATATTAACAACCCTCGTTGATCCACACTGATTGCCATTGCAACTTTTTGAGGATTCCCTCTGATAGCTTGATATTTATAAGACTTTGAATCTTTGGCATTATTTTTCATGAAAACTTAGAGAGTGTTCTAGGATCCATTCTGGATCACACCTTCCCACTAAAAAATCTTTTGGACCACCAAAAGTTAGTTTTTAAGTATCAACCAAGTGAGCATATAGATTCCTCGCTTGCCCAATTTCTATCCATCTTTCACTTCTTGGTTTTGAACCTTTGAGTCCAATCCTGAGGTACTCAACATCCCCTTTGCGTGTCTTTCTCACCTTCTTAACCAGAACTATATCTTCCTGCAATTCATTGAGATATTCAGGCAACAGATCATCAATAGAAGGCAATTGACTCTACTCTTTTGGATCTTCAATCAATGAAGGTTCAAACAGTCTCAAGATTTTTGCATTAACTACTGAATAGATGTGCATGTAAGCTGGCAAATCAAGGTGAAAAGCATTTTCACAGATTTTCTCAAGTATCTTGAAAGGTCCATACCTTATTGGCTTCAGCTTCTTACCTTCACTTGCATTCTTTCTTTGCTGATATACAGCCAAACTTGATAACCAACTTGGAAAATTTGCTCAATCTGATGCTTATCATGCCTTACCTTGTACTTTGCTTAGCTCTTTTCCAATTGTTCGTGCACTGCCTGGTGAATTTCTTAAATTTGTTCAACAAACTTGGTTTCCTTATCCACATCATTGTGTCCATCAATTGCTATGTCTTTACCAAAGACAAAATCCAAGGGAGACCTTAGTGTGAACCCAAAACAGGTCTCAAAAGGAGATCTTTGTGTAGAAGAATGTTTAGCCCGGTTGTAAGCATGTTGCACGTAACACAAATGTTCATCCCAAAGCTTGGGATGCTTGCTACAATAGCCTCTGAGCAACCAGATCACTGTCCAGTTGACCACCTATGTTTGGCCATCTATTTGTGGATGAAAGGTTGTGCTCTTCTTCAGTCTAGTGTCCATCAATTCCCACAGACTTGACCAAAACTTCCCAACAAATCGGGAATCTCAATTAGATACAATGGAAGTGGGTAATCCAGAATGAACCCATACATGTTGAAAGAACATATTTTTTGTTTGTTCAGCGGTAATCTATTTGTTACAAGGTATTAAAATGCACATTTTATTGAACCAATCCACAATAACATACAAATAGTCATGACCTTTTCTAGATTTAGGCAGTCCCCCAACAAAGTCTATGGAAACACTTTCCCAAGGATGAGGAGGAACTGGTAATGGAGTATACAAGCCTAGTTTTCTATTGCTGGGCTTGCTTTTAGCACATAGGGTACACTTTCTTACATATCTAGAAACTGTTTCATTCATTTTTGGCCAATAACAAAATCTTTGCAGTTGTGTAACTATTTCACTTACACCAAAATGACCTTATATCAGGGAAGTATGTGCCTCCCTAATTATGCTAAATCTCTCTATTTGTGGGATGCATAGCTTTCCCAAATGATACGAGAGTTGGTCCTCAATATAGTAATCCAATTCTTCTTCCTTTTTCCCATTACTTAAAGCTGCATATACAACTTTAAAGTCTATATCTTGAGCATATTGTTCAAAGTAGATTTCATGCAATACTAACTTATGCTTAAATACAATAGATGCATTTATGATTGGTCTGGACAACATATCTGCAACTTTATTGTGTATGCCTTTCTTATATCTGATGACTAGATGAAACTGTTGTAGAAAACCCATCCACCTATAGTGTCTTGATTGTTGCAACTTAGCTTGTGAGTGTAAATATTGAAGTGGTTGATAGATAATGTTTCCACTTTTTCACACTCTGTACTAATGCATACAATTCTTTATCATATGTGGGATAATTAACTACTACAAAATTAAATGTCTCGGAATGATAACATATGGGTTTACCATGTTGCATCAACACTGCTCCCATGGCATAGTCACTGG
>APFE030109918.1:38509-54565 GCA_000404065.3 Pinus taeda | reverse complement strand
CTCTCTTTCCAATTCTGCTTTCTCTTTTCCTTGTTCTTGCTTGCAGTGGGTTTTGATGATCCCCCCACTTCTGGATTCACATTCTTACCTCTAGCCTCTAGATGTGTAGCCTAAACAGATAACTCATCTATGCTAGTAGGGTTAATCACGAGAATGATATGCTTCAAATAGCTATGTAGACCACCTATATACTTCAGTAGAGTTTCAGGTGAGTCTAAATAAATGCCTAGAATCAAATCTCTTTTCTTAAATTCTTGGGTGTAGCGTTGTACACTTTGCCCTTTTAATTGGCAAAGAGTTCGCCAACTCATCATAGCTTGCTAGATATAAGCTAGTGGATAGAATTGTTTTCTAATGGAAAAAACAAATTCATTCCATGTAGAAAGAATTTTACCATGCTTCTTCAAATCAGCTTGTGTCCTACCTTCCCACCATACTAGGGCAGTTCCCCCAAGGCATAGGTTAGCCAGCTAAATCTCTCTCCTTTCTGAATTGATGTTCTACACTCTGAAATATACATCAATCTATCTAATCCAATTATCTAGCTTTTCTACATTCAATTCTTCATCATAAACTGGCAAATTAAACTTCACATTTAATTTAATCAAAGAAGGTTTCTTCTTTTTCTTTTCAGGGCTTTCTTTATGTGAAGAAGATGATGATGATGAAGGTGATGATGGGGGAGATGGTGGAGAGGGCTTTTCTTCTTTTTCTTTGCCTTCTGGTTGGGAAACTAGAAGAGGTTCTTCTACTCCTTTATCTTGTTTGGAGGTTGAAGAATATTCACCTCTACCTCTCTTAAATTCTCTATACATTTCTTCTACCATGGCTCTCATGGTCATGAAACTGTCCATGAACTAGGAGTTTGATTCCAAGAGAATTCCTTCTGCCATTTTCCTCCTAGGATAGACTCTTCCAATTTATGGGTTAGTTTCAACCAACTCTCCTTCTCCTAATTTGACCTTTTTCCTAGTTAGCATTCAACAAAAAAATCCAGTGCAAGCTTGTCTAACCTTAGCAACCTAAAGCTCTGATACCACTTGATTTGTAATTGATCTAAGATAAACAATAAGGTATTACAGACTCACGTGCATGGATGTGCCTATGTTATTTTATGCAACGGATCGATAAGATTGCAAAACACACAAACAATGAAGCAATAGAAGAAAACATAATAGACAACACATATAAACACAACAAGCTTAATAACGAGTTCACCTAATACTCCTGGGCTACGTCTCTTGGTCTAGCCTTCAGTGGTGGCCTCTCTATTATGTCTTTGTAGCATAGTTTTTACAAAAGTGAGCTCAATTTGAGTCTCACACAACAGATACCAATCAGTAAGACTGTAATTGGATTCCCCAAGTCTCTGGAGTACACAGACTCTCCTTACTAACTGTTGACCTCTATTGGTCACAGTAGTATGAGCCCAATCTGAGACTCATACATGACAACATTACAGAGGAGTGCACTTGAAACTCTCAAGCCTTCTCTAGAGTGCACAGATTCTCTGACTCTCTCTGTCTCTGTCCTAACTCTGGCTCGATGTTTGCTTCACTTCTGTAGGTCAGCTCGACTCCTTCTCTCAACTTCTAGTTTACTGCCTACTACTACTGCTCTCTGTCAGTTTGTGGCTTTAAAGCCAATCTGCTTCCTGACTGTTTATTTCTACTTCCTGACTTTCCAGTTCCCCTACCTCTATCCATTTGAATCCCTCTATCATGTGTAACTAGTCACTATATAATGCCTCACATGGAGGTGGCCACCTATTTCATAATGGATGAGTGTCAGTTCTATTGGACATATTTGAAACGGTCATTTTTTCCATTAACTCCAAGTATGCCTGTGAAACACGACCTTCTATGAACGCATCATCCATATCGGACTTCAAATCCAATGTGATCTTACTTTATAATCTTATTAAATCCAGTCATCCATCAGAACACATCTCCACCATTGATTTGGGGGCTCCAGATCCTATAGTTGTTGTTCATATCAAGTTGAGTAGCATGATTTTTACCTGTCCGATGTGAGCTGTTCTCTCTCTCCTCGCCGGGACATGTGGCGATCACTATGTGGCATCGGGCGAAACTCGATCGAAACTGCTTACTGCTTGAAGCTTGTCTGATATCTTATCGGTTTTGTGGAATCCTGCTCTGCTGGAATCAAAACAATATTTTCTACGTTTTATAATTATTTCAGGTCTGGGTGCTTGGGGCTTCTCTTTACTAAGGGGTTACCACCTCCGCTACTTAAATTTGTCCCTGCATTTGCTACTAGGTGTCAGCGCATGTTACCATGGTCCATCGCTCTATGCACTAGATCGACGACCCTCGTTGATCCACATTGATCACCATTACAACTATCTGAGGATTCCCTCCGATAGCTTGATCTTTATAATACTTTGAATCTTTGGCATAATTTTAAGAGAGTTCATGAGAACTTAGAGAGTGTTCTAGGATCCATTTTGGATCATAAAGCCAGAGCCTACATGGCCTCTCCAACAGTCATTTCGGTTATCTCCATAACATTCTCAACTATTGCCATCATATCGATCCATAAATCTAGCACTCGTGAACTCAGGGACTCAATCAATGCTTGACTCACAAAAATCAGGGCTCTGCTCAATCACTGAATTTGTAAATGACCAAGTGTTGTTTTCTAGGCAGCCCTTTGTATTTTATAGCACTTTTTGAATTTGAATTTGACCATTCCCCCCAAATCCTGTTCATTAATGCTCCATTGGCGGCATATTTTTCCAAATCTTGCCCATAAATCACATCTTAAATGCTTGTCACCTGTTCCATTTGGCCTCAAGTCGAGCATCCCATCATCAATAATGACTTCAATGGTCACTTTCTGGCCAACCCACACGGCAGCATAGCCCCCTGTGCATGGTTGTGGACCTTGTGACTTTTTGTTTTTACGCATAGCTCCAGCCTTGTGCAGCTTCTAGGGAGAGTATTTTATAGTCTCGTGATTCCTGTCCACTGCTTGGAGTGCTAAGACTATTCCTCCCTCGGCTAGTCAGGTGGTCGCACCACCTGTGTGTGATTTCCTTTGGTCATCCAACATTCTTCCTAGGAAATACCTACCTTTTATCGTTACTGGCAGCATCACGCACCTTATCATCTACGGCGCATCACCCTGGTTAATTCTCTTAGTAATATGTGGTCCAAGCTAAGGCATCAGACTGATCAATTCACGTCGATAGTGCTCAAACTTGTTAGCATGATCATGCACACCCTATTTTATCACTGGTTTCTTCTTATCAAGAAAATCATCCCTTATCTCGTCTTCCAACTTCTTGACTTCCACTTCTACCAAAGCACTTTTCTTCCTTAATCGCACCCTTTCTTTTTCAAGTTCTTGGAGCCTAAAATTTCACTGTTGGATTCTTGCTTCCAAGGACCCACGAACCATCATATCTATTGGTGCAATCATGCACAATCTAAGTTATCGAAGTATTATAGGGCTTACTTCAGTTGCTTCATACTCTAGCCTTGGTGGTGCCTACATGGTCAATGTTTTGCACATAGTCCTATATGCCCAGAGAATTACTGGTACACGCAGGTCCTAGTCAACGTACTTCACATGGTGGACCATGTTCAGTGCTTCGCATACTTTGTCAAAAGCTTCTACATCAATATGTTTTTGCATGCTTGGTCTTACCATACTTCCTAGTCCCAAATGGAGGGGTCATTCGCGCCTTTGTCTTTTCCGCACCTGTATCTCGATCATGTGTCCTACCACGAGTACTATGTATTCCAACAAGTTTCATGCCATATGCTTGTACCCACCTAGAAGGGTGGGTGCGCAAGCCGGTTCATTTATCGTACTTGTCTTTTAACCACATTTGAGGCTTCCCAAATCGTAGGTGCATCATCCTTCGGCAATCGTGCTAGTCCTCAAAACACTTCTGATGTGTACCCCACCACCTTGTGGGCATAGCGTGTAGTACCCATTTTAGAGCGCCTAAACACTTTTGCTTTGGCACTTTTTCTGATGTCGTATCACTGGAATTCGATAAAGAAAGGAACTGAAGAGTGGTTGGATAGAAACATTCACGAGTTCACGGTGCAGGAAATCAGGAATCCGTGATTATCAAAGGAAGAGTGGTTAGATTGCTACTTATATATGGAAATCCACAAAAAAAAAATTGCATCCTTCCCTACTGAGTTGTACGAGTGGATCATGATGCTAGTAGACCATTTCCAAGACCTTTTCCAGATTGCAAATTTGATATCTAACTAACAAATAAATATTCCACCTCAGAAATTCACTGGAATAAGAAGTGACGGTTTTGCATTGGATGTTTAAGACAAATGAAGAAGAATCTAGAAAATCCGAAACATGGGTTTTGTCCAAAACGGACCGAATTAGTTTTGTTATGTGTAGTTTTCGAAAATCCAGTCTGTATTAAGAGAAATGGAAGGTTCTTTGAAGATGATTTTCTCAAATTTGTTGTTGCAGTCGTTTTCCAAATTCTTCTAATTGCAATATCAAATTCGACTTGTTCATACTGAATGTTGATGGAAAGATCTTTAAGATATGATCTTGCTGATCAATTTTTTTTGTATAATCTAAATTTGTAATGGAAATCATTTTGTAATCAGCTCTGTTGTAACTTCCCTTTGCTCTCTATGTATTTAAATGAAAACAGAGATCAAAGGAAGGGGGAGAATAGAGAGAAGGAAACTTTTTACCTTTTTACTTCGGTTGTAATTTTAATATACAGAGCATGATTTTGAAGAACACATCGTGCTATAATGACATTTGGATATGATGAATAATACATAATTTGTGTTTTTGTTCATTAGTTATATTCTGAAGTAGTTAAGCAGTAATGATTGGTGGCTTGGGCTTGGTCACTGGTGGATTTCACTACTATTTCTTGTTTTATACTTTTACTTTTCCTTTACTGCAAGTTTAATTATTCTGATTTATAGTTTTGCAATTAATTTGCTTTTATCACTATGGATTTTGTGTATTCATTTCATTAATTCTTAATTATGTCAATTGATTTCATTCATTTATGTCATGGATTGAATTAATCATTAGATGAGAATCATTTCATGTTAATTAAAGAATAGAGTGTTATTGATTAGATCAATTGCTTTATTTCTATGCAGTAGTTTAGATTCAGCTGAAAGAGCTCTATTATTGCTATGATGCACTCGGTTATATAATTTCAATTAGAATCTCTTGATTAAGATTCCTTCCATCACACTTGTTGCTTAAATATGGAGCCGGGAAGAATCCAGTGATTTAACAAGCTTTATGCATAGTGTATCCATATTTATAGTAAGCATGAAATCCTAGGAGCACTTTGGAATTAGTGGACACACAAACCGATCTCCAGACTTCATATTTTGATGGTCATTCTTTATGCAGAGTGTATCTTGAGTTCTCGAAGGCTTTATAAAACTTTATTGCCAGTTACCGTTAGCCTTTAGAGATCCTTTTCTTAAAGGGAAATGTTTATTGTTTGATAGATTTTAATTTTTACTTATGCTAACTTTTTTGGGTCTATTTTTGTAGCATCTTTGGATGCAAATGGGAAGAGTATGGATGAGATGAGTGGCAATAAAGGACATATGTGTGCATTTCTACCATTGGGGGCAGCAATAATATCCATTACCGTCATATCTCACATTTTTATGCGGGATGGCTTTGATGTTATTTTTGTTCCAATTCTTGTGTGACATGCTTTTTCCATGTGAAGTTTTCATGGATGATGAATTGTAGTACAATTCACATGGCAAGAAAGAGTCTCTCCTGTAGCTATGTTCACACTTTTCACATGTATAAGTCTTCCAAAATGTAAGAACCTTTGAGTTTTCCATCTAGAGAACTTTATTGTGCAAAAATCTAGGCATAATGCAAGAAGGGAGAAATTCCAGATAAACAAACAAGTTTCAAAGATCATTTCGATCATCAACATAATTTTTCAATTCGGTTGTCAAAAAGTTGTTCATTGTCCCAAGCTATACTTCGTTGGCTACATCATCTCCGGGTGCACATCAAAGAATTGCACCCAGAGAATGATATCAATAACAACATCCTAATTGTCTATATCTACTAGTGCATAAGCATTCCAATTCCGACTTTTGACATCGTGAAGATGCACGAGGTGGGCAACAAGATGCTTTTGAATCTTAGTTATAATAATATGTTAACTATACTCCAATTTGGAAAGGCTTTCTATTATAGCACAATGTCGTGAGAATCCACCTCATTAAGTACATTAGTTCCATCGCCATAAGAGAAGTACCACATATTCTATGTCAACTTTAGCAATACATTTATTTATTATGATGTTATGAACATGGGTGTCATTTCCGTCTTGCGAAGAAGAAGAGCAGAGAGATTCATTATTGATTGTAATTTTGTACTAAGCACAAAGTTGACAAGTATGAAAACAAATTTTGAAATCAATTCTAATATGGCCTCTCTTTCCCAAGAGAGCATCGTGTTTATTACTAATACTTGGTTAGCGAAAAAGACGACGAATGACCTAATGGTTGATGAAAGTGTTGTTTTAGATTTTTCATTCTAAAGTATGCCATCAACACAATACTATTTAGGTGTATTGAGTTTCTTTATTTCACTAAATGGATGATATAGGATGAAAATGTTGTTTTGGATTTTTCATTCTAAAGTATGCCATCAACTCAATACTATTTAGGTGGATTGAGTTTATTTTTTAATTTTAAACCCTTCTATTTTATACTTTTCCAAAAAAATATGACCCAATATTATTTAGGTGTATTGAGTTTCTTGACTTAACATTCTTATTTCATTCCTTTCCAAAAAGAAATATGGGGATACATTTAAGGATTGTAATATTTTTTTACAAAATCTTGAAATGAATAATGACCTTTCAATGATAAATTCAAAAGCCGTGAGAGGATAAGATATATTTCTCTTCTCTTTAATATTTGTTTTAGTGGCTTGCCACTTTCCCTTGTTATTTTTTTAAATACTATTTTTAGTGGCTGGCCAATTTTCAATAATAATATCTAATGTGTAAAAGCGAGTGGTTTTCTTATAATTATTTTATTATCACTCCTTGTCTTATTAGGGCTATAGCATTCACTTGTGGTTAAAGTGTATTGGTTTTGCATTATTTTTTTGTTTTTTTTGCAATTTTAACAAATGTTTCAGGGAAATTATTAATATTTCTATTTTTCCATAAATTCAAAAATAAATTTATAATTTCATGTAAATTTTATTTTTAATTTTTTATTGTATGAGAGAGATCTAATATTACATAATTTCCCTTGTGGAGGGCATTTTATCTTTGGTATTTCTCGGTGTCTGAAAATTCATTTTAACAATAATTCAAAAAGCTATTCTTTTAGTAGCCATTCCATTGGTGAGTGCTCACACTGACATTGTTATGTTAATACTCGGCCCAATGGTGCCAAAATTGTTGCAGATGCAAGTCCTTTAGATATGCAAGGGAGAGGGGATGGTTGAAAAAATATCTAATTAATATTAATGTATTTCCTTCTGCGGGGCTTTAGTCTTTAAAGGATGGGGTATGTGCAGGAGAATGGGGGTGTAGACGGAAATTTATTCTGCACATATGAGATTAATTTTAAACTTCTTTAGAGATTTAGCTTTTAGGAAAGCAATTGCATAGAATTATCAATTTATGCAGAATGAAGGATGTGCAGAGGAAAGGGTATGTGCGGGGTGTGGAGGGGACTTTATTCTTTCGATTCATAATTAATGTAACTATCAACAAATATCGAATTAATATCATTATGTTTGATTTTGAAAAGATTTCGTGTGTGAAGCTTTCCTTGTGCGAATATTTTGCTGTGAAGAGGACTAGGTATGTGAGGGATTATGGGGGTGCATAAGGAACTTTAGTTTGTAGGTACCAAATTAATTTCAAACCATTTTCCATTTAAGACTTTTACAAATTTAGTTGTGTGGGAAAGAAGCTGCATAGAGCTATGAATCTCTGTGAAATGAAGGATGTGCAGATAACAAGGTATGGGAAGGAGAACGAGGGTGGAGAGGGAACTTTGTTCCATGGACACGTAATTAATTTAACTACAAACATAAAATTTAATTCATAATGTAATAATATTTCACATTTTCATATTACATATATACAAATTTACTTAATATACAGATTGCATGTGAAATTACAGGGAGCATAGTGAACATTATTTTGCAGGGAAAAAAATAATTTCAAATTATTTTCCATTTGAAACTTGTACATATTTAGTTGTGTGGGAGATCAGTTACATAGAACTATTATTTTGTGATGAATGAAGGATGTACAACAGATGGGGTATGTGTGGAAGAACAAGGGTGCAAGAGGGAACCTTGTTCTGTGAATGCATAATTAGTTTAACTATGAATAGAAACTTGAATTCATAATGTAATAATATTTCACATTTCCTATTACACATATACAAATGTACTTAATATACATATTAATTAAGGTGGGGATGTTTAGGTTTTCATTTTTATAAAATAAATGTTTTGATTATGCTTTCGTACTTCACACAATCAAAACATTCACTATCTGAAAAATGTGCATAGCAAATGGCATGTGCGAGAGAAAAAGTTTGTAGAATGAACTTTAGTATACAACCACGTAATTAATTTAACTATGAAAAAATCTCAAATTAATGTTTCTTCCTCACATGAAGCTTTCCTTTGTGTGAAGATTTTATTGTGTGAAACACTGGGTATGGGTGGTAGAATGAGGGTGCAGAGGGAACTAATTTCTATAGGGAAGAAATTAATTTTAAACTATTTTCCATTTAAAACTTTTAGAGATTTAGCTATGGAGGAGTGCAGTTGAACAAAGCTATGATTTTGTGTGAAATGAAAGATGTGTGAAGTATGGAGTAAGTGTTGGATATACAGAAATTTGCTTAATATAGAGATTGGTTAATTAAAACATTTTTTCTTATTGAGGTAAAAACATTAATTCTTGAACATGCATGGCAAGCAACTTTCAATTTGCAAAATTTAGTTCAAAGAACTATATGAAGTTAATTTTAAGCTCTTTTGCATTTAAAACTTTTGCAAATTTAGCTAGGTGGGAGAGCAGCTACATAGAGCTATGAATTTGTGCAGAATGAAGGATGTGTGGATGATGGAGTATGTGCGGGAGAATGGAGTGGGGGTTTTCCAAGTGCGTTTATCTTTTATCATGTCATTTTAGGTTGTTTCCCATTTAAAACTTCTATATATTTAACTGTGTTGGAGAACAGTTGCATAGAGATGTGAACCTTTACGAGACCATCCAAATATATTTTAATTTTTTTGCACATGCAAGAAATTAATCTTAGACGCTTTTCCATTTTTTTTATTTTTTATTTTATAGATTTAGTTGTGCAAGAGAGTAGTTCAGTTTAACTAGGAACAAAAATTTTAAACCGTAAACTAATAGGTATAATTAGAAAGAGCAGTTTGTAAACTAGAAAGAATGAATATTTCACACTTTCCTTGCTAGTGACTATAGTGTTTGCCTCGATGTCAAAGTGCGTTGAAGTTGTTGTGCTTTTTTGGATAAATTTTGGAGTAGTGAATTTCTTGGCTAAATTAATAATATGGAAAAATTGTTAGCTAAACATGTTTTAAAGTATTCACTATCTACAAAATTGAATTTGCAAATATTTTAAGTGGGAAAACCTTATCTGTTATTTACAAAATTGGTGTGGCTAATGAGTACCGTATTGTAAGTGACTATCAAAATAGAGGAAATAAAAAAGAGACTTAAAGCTCAGACCATTCCCCGCTAAAACCCCTTGCTCTTTGCCACGTTTTCTTCATATTATCGCTTTGCTCTTTCATAGTAACCACTAGCGTGTTGATATTGTCAAAATTGGATAAAATTTGTTAACATAATTCATTTTGAAGTACACTAAAATTGATGGAATTCTTAGATTCAGAATAAAAATCAGTAACTAGAACTCTAGCAGACCCATTATTGGTAAACCCAATAGTAATGTAATTCCATATGATCTGGCATCATTGGGCAGAGCGAGAGGGTGTTTCCTCCATTAGTGCTCTGAGAGAAAGATAGAATTTTCTAGTGCATTTATCTTTCATTATTTTATTTTAATCTCCTTTTTATTGAAATTTTTTACATATTAATCATGAGGACAACAATTTCATAGAGTTGTTAATCTGTGAGGAATGGAGGATGTGTGGAGGATGGCTTATTTGTAGGAGAACAGAGTGTAAAAGGAACTTTATTTATTATTGAAAGTTTTGCTAACTAAGAAGCTTCTTCACACATTCGATTTCTTCAATAACATAATCATGCAGTGCCATCTGGGATGAGATTTCACTGTGTGGAGTTCTCTCTGCACTCCACACAATCTTTAATCAATTAATTATCTTCGTTTTTTGTTAATTCTATATTGTATGATGAACTTTCACTATACAAAGAGTTTCAAGTAAGTAGAGAGTTTTGTGGGAAAAATTTTCATTGTGTGGAGAGCCTTGTGTGAATAGATTTCACTTTGCAAAGAGATTTAGCTATGCGGAGAGTTTTCACTACAGAAAGAGCTTTCATTATGAAGAAAACTTTTAATGTATAAAGTACACAACCTTTAATCAATTAATTAATGGTAGAGCTTTGTGCCGAGAAATTTCATAAACAATGAATGAAGATTCTACTGCACATATTACTTTGGGCATATGGCTTTACTCTACCATAATGGAGATATGCATTATTTAGTATTAAAATATTACCAATACTATATAATAGCATGTGAAAGTGTGGAACATTGCCACACACTATTGTGCAGATTGCGAATGTCCGAAATTTATATGGAATTAGCTCTCTTCTGCATCTCCTATTGTCATTTCACAAGAAGTTTATGGTGAAATATTTAGACTGGGGAGCAATAGGCAATTATTGTTTGATAAAATGTGTGTGGGATATTGTTGATGGATGCATCATGATCAATGAATCATTATTAAGAAATCTTAAACAAGATGTGGAATTGCCTCTCCTGAAATATTTAAACTAGAGAGCGATGGGTAACTATCATTTAACAAATTCCAAGTGAAATGTTGTTGATGGATGGAGCTTTCTCTGAGGGGGCGAAATTAATTTTTGAAAGCTTTGTTGACCAAGAAATTTCTTCACTCGATCAATTTCTCAAATGACGTACAAATCATGCATTCCCACCTGGGATGAGATTTCATTTTGTAGAGTTTTGTGCGCACTCCGCTTAACCTTTAATCAATTAATTATTTTCATTGGCTAATTTTGTGTTGTGTAAAGAGGTTTCACTATAATGAGACGTTTCATTGTGGAGAGAACTTTGTGAGGAAAGTTTTCATTGTGTGGATAGTGTTGTGTGAAGAGATTTCACTATTCAAAGAGATTTCATTATAGAGAGGATTTTCATTGTGCGAAGAGTTTCCTTGATAGAGATTTCAACGTATGGAAAGATTTCATTGTGCTGAGTAAATAACCTTTAATCAACCAATTAGAGGTAGAACTTTATGTGGAGAATTCTGTGGGGAGCTCTATGCAGAGAGCTTTATGCAAAGAGATTTCATTGTGTAAAAAATTTTGTTCAAAGAGATTTCATTGTACAGAATTTTATCCACCCTTTACACAATCTTTAATCAATTAATTAGTGATAAAAGCAAAAACTATATTGCATTACAACTATTACGTGATGTTCTTCAATTTCATAATTTTATTTAACAAAACATTCACAAAATATTTTAAAACATTGAAATTTAAACGTGACTACCCCTTGTCACTTCCATAATTTAAACCATAGTAACAAATATAAATTAGATTTCTATTATATCGCTAATAAAAACGATAATAGCCATTATTTCCCATTAAAACATTGAGATTTAAACCTGACTACCCTTTGTCACATCCATAATTTAAACAATGTTAACAAATAAAAGTTAGATTTCTATTATATCGCTAATAAAAAGGATAAGAGCCATTCTTTCCCATAAGCTAGATCATTGGAAAAACAAGAAAAACGTAAAAGTTCAACACCACTTTTCTTATTTTAAAAGGTGTGTACGAAGCAAATCAATTTTCGATGAAACCGAGAACTTTGTCAATGTGTTAAACAATTCAAGCTATAATCATTTGAAATTTAAAATGCTATACAGGTATGCAAAATGTTATTTCCTTTGATTTAAAGAAGCAAGTTACTGTTTTAAGGAAAATAAACAAACAATCAATCATTTTCATCACGATCGTGGTCATCGACAATGCATTCATTGGAACCCCGGCAGTCATAAATTTTATTAATATCTAGGAATTAATATCTAGGAATTATTAATATCTGAATTTTATTTTTTCCTTTTGTAATACTCTCCTCCTTTTACTACCACTTTTACTGATCGTCGATTATTCAGTCGTACCGTCTTGAAACTCCATGCAGATTTCCATACCTACGGACTGTGGGTGTGAGCGACACGGCCATGTAACACTTACATGTACCATTGGTAGAGCTGGAGTGCAAGTAGGGGTCGTTCGTACCGAGATTTCAGGGACTGTGTCACGGGCTGGCCATATAAATGATAATTCTAGGGTTCTCACATGGCTTTTTCATATGTACTACCTGTTGACGTAATGAACAGGACCCTTACATCTATGTTACACAGAGTTGGACTTATCCGCGAGCGCTGGCTCGTACCGAAATTTGAGAGTATCGTGCCGCGAAAGCAGCGATGACTTTTTAGGGTTTCCAGTGCTCACATTGATTTCTTGTATGTACCTCCGGGTGGCATGATGGACAGGCGTTCGCTCGTACCCAACTTTTAGAGGAGTGTGCCGCTAAATTATAGGGTTTTCACCTTGCATTGAATAACACAAGGATACCGAAAGATCCTTCCATTTCAGAATAATCATGGAAATAGATTCTTCCACTTCTCCGTAGGTTGCGAGCACTCAATGAGGGAAAAAAATTAAAATTTGACCAGCAGTTTAAATATTCTTTTATTGAATTTTATGTTTGTTTTTATATATATTAAATAAATTTTAAGTTTTAATGGTTGAAAATGTGTTTTTAGCCTAAATAGGTGAGCTTAAGTCAGGTTCCCCGAATATTTTGGGAATCCGATTGGCGCGGTTAAAAAGCAATTAAAAAAATTGACCACGCCCATGTCTTGTTAGATTCCTGAATATATCTGAGAAAATCTGCAATGGACTTAAAGATGATTATATGTTTTAATAAATATTTGAAATATTATGGTAATATAGTAAATTTTTATTAACGCTCAAATATTTTACAAAGAAAGAAATTTTTCTTTTAAAATTAAATAATGTTGTAATTTAGTTTTTTTAGGATTTTCTAATTTAATTCGTGGGGAAACTTATAGGGATTTATTAGAATTAGAAGTTTAAAATATAATCTCTTCCAATTCTTAGTGGCGTATATATTTTCCAGCTATAATAATTAAAATTTCACCCGAAAAAATTCAACTATTTCTAAACAATAATTGTGACAAAAATATAATGTTTAGAGAATGCAAAAAATAAATAATTGGATGAAGAGGTTGCTTAATATCCCAAAATATTGAAAGTGTGTCTTGTAATTGTTAACGTGTCCACACGAAGACCTTAATAAATGAAAGGCGTTTTTTCTCAACAGGTTAAGTTTTCATTTTGGATTTTTTAGGTTGGAGTTTGAATGATTTTTTTTTTTTGGGTCAAATTTTAACTTCTTGTTATTTAAAATAATTTTTTTTATTATTGTGTATATGAATTTAGCGAGGAATTCTTTTTTGGTGCAATCGGGTTGCAGAGAGTCTACAAGTTTCATTTTTTTTTATAAATTCTAGACAAATTATACTGAAAAAGAATACCAGATGCTTTACTTAGTGTGAACAAATTAGTTTCCGTTATAGCATACAAATGCTTTACTCAGTGTGGCCTCTCTGGCTGTTGTCTGATGGGCAAAATAGCTAGGGTTTGAATTAGATATGTGCCATTGCTTTAGTGCCTCTATATTCCTTAATTTCACTGTGAAGCCTCAGCATAATATTGGAGCCTTTGAAATATCCAGGGTTTAAGTTATGTCTGGCTTTATTGCTTCAAATCCCTCTATATCCCTTAATTTAGTGGCACACTCCAAAATAATATCCTTAATCGTCGAGAAGAGTGGGCGTTTGATCCGTTAACGGAGATGCGGTTTCTTGGTAATGTGAGAGGCGGAGCGTTCAATTCTGTGAAACGCTTCGCAACTAGTCCATTGCCCAAATTCAGGTACAGGCGCACTAAGAAGAAATGATATTATTCTTACCCTCTAGCGAGGGTTTCACTGGATTATGGTGGTTTAAGAATATAAATAACATCCTGCTGTTAGCTTCTGATATTGGCAAGTTAGAATCCAATGTTTGCATATACTTCTGTTTTCTAGCTCAAATATTGTTCCAGATTTGGGACTACTCACATCTATCTTGCCATTTTTCTATTTCTAGATCACAGACAGATTTGACTCCTCCATAAAATATTTACGTTACATCTTTCCTTCATCTCAACAGTTTATTGCAGAAATGGAGAGCGAGTTCTCTTGAGACGACGTCCTTTGCAGTTCCTTCATCCGATAATTTCCTTCCTGAGTCTTTGGATCTGGTAAGGCCTCTGAAACGTTCGTACTTAATTCAAGGGAAAATTGTTACTATGAGGATGAGGAGTTTGCACCTTTGACAGTTTTTTTATTGTTTTCCTAGCAGTTGATAACTCAAGGAGACTCCGCTGGACTCCGACCAGAGTCTTGAAAGCTACTTTTGCATTCAAATAATACATTCGGATTGATTAAACTAATCAACTAGTTTCTGCATTTCAGGTATTTATATCTCACTCATTCTATTTTAATTAAAAATTACAATGGCTACGTAGGTTTCCTGCGATGAAAATGCAACGGCTGAGAGCCTTCAATGTTTCGGAGATCTCATTATAATAGTCAACCCTTAGATTTTCCTCGTTCTTTACTGATATTCAGTTTTCCATGATGAGTGTGTTCTCAGAAAGTTTCACCAGACATTTAAGTAAAATGATACGTGGTAGTTAGATTATTATTGCAAGCCGTGGACTGACTTGATGTGTATTGTATTTTATATTTTAATAAACCTAACATAGTAGGATGTACATGACTTCAAATTCAGTATGCGCCTTTTGTTTCACTTTACTTCAAACAATCGACCTCTACTTTCTTAGGTTCATATGGTCCTTCGGTTCTTCGGTTGTTTTCTATGCTGCTTCGATCCCTTCTTTCTCTATTTCATGGAAATTGTTCAGAAGGGCAACGGGTTGGAATTAGGCCGTCTCCATATCTCTCTGAAAAATTCCTGGATCGTCCAAGATTTTTGAATTTTTTTAAATGCAGTCTCTAGAGGTAAAGAAAGAATGATCTGGTCATCCTATTCACGCCATGGATCTCAAAGCGTGCTTGAAATTTCTGGAAGCCGACAATGTCCAGTAAGTTTGAAAGTGATTATCTGTTTTAATCATCTGGTTTAGTTCTGATTTTTTTTAATATTTGTTTTGAATTTCCAGTATAATTTAAATTATATGATTGTTACCATATACTCAATTAACTTCAAAAGCCAAAATTATTTTTTTAAAGATGATTGAGAAAATTTCCAGAATTTCGAACCAAAAGGAAATAATGGTTTAGATTATGGCGATTATCTGAACTGTATTTTTTGGTATCCACATTTACAATTTACTTCGATTTTCTGGGCCTGTATAAAGAGCTTTATAAATGAAATTAGAAAATGAGATTTTGATTATTATATTTTTTTAATGAAAATAAAAAACTATTATTAATTGCTAAGAAAATAATTAATATATATAGATTTAGAACAGTTTTTAAGTTCATCAACATAATTTTATCTATCCATACTGATTTATATTTATGGTTGTAAGATTATTTATTCCCACATTTTTTATTATTAAATTAATATTAATTATTAATATAATTTTTTTACTATAAATATAATATTTTTTATTTGATTTCAACCATTTAGTTTTGGAAAAAAATTAAATTTATGGTTTTTTACCATTTTAATATTGATCGTGAA
>APFE030109918.1:7935-37678 GCA_000404065.3 Pinus taeda | reverse complement strand
GTATTGCTTATTTAAAGAAGCTTATAATTTATTGACAAATTCAATAGCCTAAAAAATCTACATTATAAATACATCATATTAATTCTTTATAAGATGTCCCATTACCACAATGACATTTAAATAAATTGATCTACTCCATTTTCTAATATTTTGCCTCTAATCATATTTTTTTCCTCAAATTCCCAAGGTGGGGTGAGAATCAAGGTAGAGGGAGGGTGCATTGTTAATATTCCACCTAGCTAATGGACTGAGGGATGTGCCAGTACACCCTTATGAATTTTAAATGTGGTGGAGTCACTACAAGTGGATATCATTAAGGCATGCCAAACCATGATATGATTGAAATCATATGTGACCTAGTGGCATGTGGTTTGCACATTGATCAAGATAGGCACTCGAGTGATGGAATTTGACATTAAGACTCCACCCATGGCTCTACCTTGCTCTAACTTTGCAACCATTTCTTGTGAATGTTCTTGTGGTAGGACGATTGTAAAGACAACCATGGGTAGAAAATGTAGGTTACAGAGCAAATTCAGTTGTTTATGTAGTTGAAAACATCATGAAGTGACCCTAATCATCATGAAATCGCCTCACCAATCAAGATTCCAACAATTCGTGGACATTATTTCTAGCCATGCTCTGCACCATCATCTGCGATTTGGTAATTTCAATTCTCCTCTCATAATTGAATTTATACAATATTTTCTCCTCACTTTTAGGGTAGTTAGTGCACTCTTTATTTGGGGGCTTGAGGTCTTACTTTTTCTTATCTTGGTCCCTTATCCCTAGGCCCTTCCATGACTCTCCCCCAATTCTTGGTGGTCTCAACTCTCTTCACAAATGCCTTTCTATTTCTCATGGGTACGATCTTCAATTCTCCCATGTGGTGTTAAGTTTTAGCTCCTCATTCAGTTTCTTAGTGGTGTTTCCTTTGGTCTCAACATGGACTCCTAGTAAGCCTCTTTTTTGTGGTGGTGGTGTTTTGGTGGGTTCGGTAGTTCATTTTCCTTCTCCCCTTCACTCCTATGATGTCATCTCCAACTTTCCCCTGGGTGGCCTCACTATTTGTAGGTATCTCTTAACTAGTGCTTATCTTTCGTTGCACCCCTCATGTACTCTTGAACTCCTTAGTTTGTCTCGACACCTACTCTAGTATTTCTTTCCTACTATTCTTTGCATCATGTGTGGTTAGTGGGCACAGGTTCGAAGGGGGGCTGCATATTACAAAGAGTGGGCCCATAACTCGAATACTGACATGCACCATCAATTAGATGATTTTTCTATGCACTATCGTGACCTCATGCCAAGATATATCAAGAAAGAAATCACTTGGGATGAGCATAAAACTTCCTCTCAAAGAATTCCACTCTTAGATATAGAGGTTCTTATAGAATGGGAATATTGGCTCCTAGACACATGGCACACTAAGGGTTGGTTCAATCAATTTATGAAAATTGTTGATCTTTATCGGAAGATGAATTTTCTACTGGGGCGTGCTCTCTTGGATTAGCATGAGCATCACACAAATGTTCTCCATTCCCTAGAGCACTTACATCAGCACTTGAGGGATCTAGATCGTAAAATCAAGAGTAAATAATAACATCTCGACATACCTCTTGCTGTGAGGAGAACATCCAAGGACACAAAAGCACCCATCCAGGTTGTAGTCTTAGACTCAGATCCCTCAGCCTAATTGTGTTATGTTCATGTCTTATGTCTCTTTTAATACAAAATTTATCATGCAGAGCTTCTTAGGCCAGTATTTTAGTATTATTTGGTTAAATTATGTATCTTTTCACATTTTGTCTTTGTCCTCTCTCTCTATATATATAGAGTTATTTTTTGGATTTGGTTAAGCCCATTTAGTGAGAGACTAGTAAAATTGTTTGAAATCATTTTGTAAATCCTACTATTGTATAGGTATTACAATTCACCCTCAAAAAAACATCCAATAAAATAAAAAATGCTAAGAAATTGATCTCCTATCTTCTTAATATTCTTACCTCCAGAGTTGCCCCGTTCCATTTTCAAGGAATGTCAAGGATCTAGCTCTCGTTGAATCCACCTTTGCCGGGTAGGATGATTAGAATGTTTGTTGATTTTCAATTTTGATTAGTACTTATGCAGATAGCTTTTACTTTTCAGTTTGAAGTCATATATGTTTACACGCAAATAGAGTATGTGCATGGACATGATGTACAAACTTATATAGCTTGGGTAGAAAGACATTATTTTTTACTATTTTATGGCTTATCATGCGGTTAAGTGGCCAACAAACTTGGTTTCTTGATAAACAAGTTGAGGCCACCTAACATGTTTCATGTGATTGCAATTTGCTTATTTATTAATGAAAATAGAAAGATCTACCAAACTTAAAAAAAGAATACTATGCCATATATTAAATATATATAATTAAAATTACAATATAAACTAAACATTTCAAAATATTTAATTTTTTCTTAATTTTATATGAAAACCAAAAAAACTAAAACTAATATGTAAACAAGTGAAAATATTATTTTAATTGATTTTATTTTAAAATTAAATTCATTTTATAGATTTTACAAACATTACTTTTTATATACCAGCAAAATTATAGTTACTCACTTTTCAGTTCTTTAAATATGTATTTTTATATGTAATTTGAGAAGTTTTATCAATTTATTAATTTTTATATTCATTATTTTCGTAAAAAATTCAGAGGTGTTTATGAAGTGGGAATTGTTGAAATATCTATTAACTTTAACCATCAGTGATACGGAATTTGGAAATAAATATTGTTTAGTATTCGTCACAAAGATATTCATGAAAAATATTGTAACTTTTTCTAATCTCCATGGTTAACAATATTCTTAAATATAGTGTCAAGATGTTTATAATATTAATTAAAGATCAGCTTCACTCAAAATAAGTCTATAAAATTCGTTGGTCTTGCACTGATTTTTACATTGATGACATGAGGTGAGGTGTTAAATGGATGAAAGATTATTGGAAATATCCATTTTTAAATTTTCATATTTTTTTATTTGGGACAAGTGTTTTCCCTCTTATATAAAACGCTTATTATTACATATTTATTGAAAGCGAGTTGGAATATTAACTTAGAATAATGAGTGATAACGGGATTGCGAAATAAATATTAATTGATATAAGGTTTTCTTCGGTTTCATAATTACAAAGATATATAAAAAAAAATTAAAAAAATATCTCTCTAGGTTCAACAATGTTTTTAAATTGTGGCCTGGAGTATGTCCTAAAATTGTTTTTGTATGGTTAAGAGCTCGTTCTCCTCGGCCGTAAGGAAACATGTTAACGGTCCAAGACCAGCTCGTCCTCCTCGGCCGTAAGGAAACATGTTAACGGTCCAAGACCCAGAGGCATCTGGCAAGAGTGAAAGCCTGCTCCGGGTTATTACAGGTGGGGTAGTTTGGTTTTCCTTAATAACGGTGATGAGTCAAATCCAACATTCGCGGATAGTAGCCAGATACTATCCAGAGATAGTATTCTCGCTCTTGGTTTGACATTTAAGTTTGATAGGTTTTGCCACCTTCGAAAAAAAACAATATTTTTAAATTTTATATTAAAATATTCTTAATCAACATGATCCAAAACATAATAACATAATATTCTTTGCTTTTACAATGATCTTACTTTGTATTGATGATGTGATGGTCTATTCAATGAAGGATAAAAGATCATGGGATGATGGGAGGAAGTCCACTATTATTATGCACACTTCTAGCACTTGCTCAGGATTATCGCAAATATAAGCATCTTTTGAGAGAATTAATGTTATTGTATAAGTAGAATATAATGGAAAAGACAAACTAGGAGGTCACGAAACTTAACAAAGGCTGTTTTCAAGTTGCCTTTATCGAGTATTATCATTATGTACACTTCTAGCACTCGCTGAGGATTGTCGTAAAAATAAGTATCTTTTGAGAGAATTTAGGTTATTGTAAAAGTAGAAACTAATTGAAAACACAAACTAGAAGGTCATAAAAGTTAACAAAAACTGTTTCATGTTGACTTTATCATTTTTAAAAGAAATGGAATTATTATACTGCTGAGTAAAAATATATAATTAAAAAAAACATGTTTTTTTGAAAAGGGATAATTAAATGGAAAATAATTGTTTTCATTTGACTTTATCATTTTTAACGAAATGGATATTGTTATATATTGTTGAGTAAAAATATATAATTAAAAAAAACATGTTTTTTTCGAAAAGTGATCATTAAATGGAAAAATTAAAGAATTAATTAATTTGGTAAATAATTATTAATATGTAAGTTTTGAGAGTTTAGAGTATGGTTTTTATTTTGTGTTCGGAGATTTTTTTTTTTTATTTGAATTTGATATAAAATAGAGAAATGTCTAAAATGGTGGGTTTTAATGCTAGATTTGTTTATGTGATTTTTTTTTTCTTTTTTTTTTAAGAGGAATTGGCAATTAGGCATAGCTTGTGCTTGTGTGATATATGGTCGATTATGACCGTTGCCACTATAACCCCTACGTGAACCATTCCATCTCCCAACATGCAACCACTAGTTAGCACATGTGGATTTGAACATGGGATCTCGTACTCAGATTTACTCACATTTGAACAATGTTGAGAGAAGATAGAGCCAATTGTACTAATAACCACAAGAAATAAGTGAGTTGTGGAAGCATTAATCTTTCTATCCTAACCTAAAATGGTTCCTGACTATCTAGTATCGTGTTCTATAGTCTATCATGTTTCAATGTCATTTTTTGGAAGGTCCATAATAATCAAATGATCCTCTTCAGTTGCCTCATCCCATCATGTGGATTTGCCTTGTTATTTTCTAGTGAACCCACCTTTCTTAACAAAACAGGTTGCAACATGTCTTATTTCAAAGAAAACCCTAAACTATAAAGCAACTTGCTCATAATCAAGAAGTTCACTCTAAATGTATCTTAGGCGAGTGTTTTGACTTATACCAAGAATCCTTTATTGAAATTCATATTGACATAAATGCAAGGACAGGTATTTATATGGCTTTAATAAGATGTAGCACTCCTAAAGTGGATTCCGTAAGATAACTCCTATCCCATACAATGGCTCAAAACCTTATAATTGATAATGTATTAGGAATTCTTCTATACACTTGAGTAAAGGAGAAAGAGATAATATATCTTAGGATTGAAGGTTGGGCTCAATGACTTCATGTAAAGAATGATTTTTCCTAAAAACTTGAAGGCCAATGTTACAGTGCCTTTACTCTTTAATATGAGGTTGAAATCAGTGACAACATATCCTTTAGAAAATGGGAAAACAAAGGTCTTATCCTTTCTTTAAGATCCTAAGTAGTTTTAACACATTAATGTGAATTTCTTAACAATTGGCTGAGGCCATTAAACTTGTATATTTTATATTCACATTGTAAAAGGTTGATTATTTTTTTATTTTTTCGACAATTTTTATTGATGGGATTTGGGCTTCGATTAGAATATTGTAAATTTTAACCCTATATAGGAATTGCTCGCAAATAAATTCTTTATATATATATATATATATATATATATATATATATATATAAATAGAGAAGAGAGAGAGAGAGAGAGAGAGAGAGAGAGAGAGAGAGAGAGAGAGAGCAAAAAATATACACATATTTTTCTTTTTGAATCCAAAACTAAGAAAGTAGATTGACTCTTTATTATATTCCTTTAAATGTTACAATACATTATATACATGTTCAAAATTTCATAAACCCCTGATCCAGTAACCCTAGATTAGAACATAATTGTAGTTACCTTGACCAAATCTACAAAATAACATGGGTAAAAATATCATGCATAAAACCATGTGCAAAACCATGGGTGGGTCCAACACACCATGAGCTGGTTAGCCCAACCATGAATGGGTATGCCTAAAAAAAAAAATTCAGAGGCATTGCCCGTGTAGGGGTACCACCACCTACAAACCCCCTAGTAGGGGGGTTGCTACCCCCCACCCCCGCGACCCATGTCACTACGCCTGGCCACAACATAACAACACCTAGGGTTTGTCATGGAAATAATATAGTGCATACCCAACAAATGTAAAATCTAGGTATATAAGAATGAGTCATTGTTGAGATACATTCGATAATCAAACTCTTGACACACAACAAAGCAAGGGATGGTATGATCAAAGTCATAGTGAGTATTAGTCTTATTACTGCAAAGTATAGCACTATAATGTAAAGCATATTTAAGAAAATATATTAAGAGAAGCAATAATCTTAGTCACCTTTGTGAGCTTAGTAACTATTTAACTATTCTTTTATGGTTGCATATAATCCCCATAAGGGAGGCTTTTCCATAAGGTCTTAGGGACTAGATAACCTGAGTTCCCTGAGGCTAAATAACGCATAAGAATTCTATTATATAATTCACCAAAGGATAATTGTTCAATAGTTAAGGTTTCATGTGAGATAAGATTTAATTCTATGACAACTGGTTTAAAGGACTCGATGGCTAAATCTAGAGGGCATCATATGTCGCGAAGAGACTCAAATAACTTTGAGAATATATGTTATATGTAGATTACAATTTGTAAAAATATGAATTTAATTAGCATAATTATGACATGCAAATACTTATAAAATCAATGAAAAAATAACCCAAAATTTCTAGTAGACAATTGAAAAATATGGATTATTTTATCACTAAACAAGGAAATAAATTACATATATTTTCAATGTTGGAAACACATAATAATTATAGATTTTATCCCTAAATAATGATTGAAAGACATAAAAAAATAAAATAAAAAATTGCATTTATAATATGTGCAAATTCTAACCTATGACTATAATGGCCAAAGTAAATAATGTTGAAAAACATATATTTTACTTTAATGTAACCCTAATTCACCCTAGAAGAAATAAAAAATAAAAAAATTTAGGGTTTTATTTTTTTGTTATTTTTTGTTATTAACACAAAAATGGACAAGTTTCTTTTATCAATTAATGGAGTCCAATGCTAAAATCTATGGAAGAAGACAGAAAAAATTGATTTAAAGGGAGACTGAAATATACACTTCGACTTCTCAACTCCCCTAGCCCTAGTGTCTTTCAGTATTATTAATGACCAAATGGAGGGAAACTACACTTTTTCTCATCAATAGAAACTTGTTAATAATCTTGTCAAGGAGATGTTAGATCTACAAAAGATTCAACAACACTTTGGTGAAATTTTCATTAAAAACCCTAATTCTACAAGAATTGCAAGATGGGAGAATATTTTTACAATAAAATTGCACAAAATCACCATATAATCACCATTCGTCATCAAAGAGAAAGACAATTAAATAAAAATGTCAACATTAAGATGTTGTTTTCATTTAATACTCCATAACGACTAAGAGAAAATATATAATCTACTATGCACTAGTCTCCATGTGTGATTGCAACAATGATTGAAGACTAAATTGACTTCCATCTACTTATACGAGGAAAATCAAGATGATTTATCCTAAAATTAGACTAAAGCATATAAATAATACAAAATGTTATTCCAAGCTAGATAGATCACTAGTTTTCCCCCAAAGGTAGATAATTGATTGTTAAAACATAAAAACAAACTTCTTTTAACCCACAGATGTGAGTTGAAATTCCTTCATGTGTGACATCATCCTCCAAAAGATGACTTTGTAATAAAAATGTGCCATGGATGATGTGAGGAGGTGCATCTCATCCCTAGAGCCACATATCTTTACGAAAAGGTATCTATTGATTAAGTAAAAGCTCCCTCAACAATGAATTATCACCAAATAAGCCCACATCATCAATTCAAGCTGCATGGAATGGAAATCATAGAGATAGGACATAATGTAATGTTGCAATGAAATAGACCATCCCATTCAGATGGGTCTCAAATCATGATCATCATCACCATCATCATCAAAACATCTCATAAGTAGTGAAACATCCATCAAGAAGGTTTAATTTCAATCTAGGGCCATCCTTTAATCTCTAGGGTACATCATCTCTCTAACAAACACCCTATCTCAAATGTGAAACAATAACAACTTCCAATTCTCTTGAAAGAGTGTTAATGTATTGGCTTTGGTGCCAAATGGAATCATTAAGTGGTGTGGAATGTCCTTTATAAAGTGTTAGAGATGCATCACACAATCCATCAAGGAATGGTATCTGTACCTAGGAGAAAGAATATAACACATACTCATTTAATCAAGTGACATCAACATCATAGCTGCAAGAATCATAAGAATACCAGAGTGGACCATATTTAATGTAGGTGCCAAAGTACTTACCTAAGTATTATATACAAATTTCTTCCTAGCTTACCATTCATAAACAAGATACAATTCTTGGATATGGGAGGTTTATCATGAGGCCATATTAGTCACCTTCAACCCTAAGGGAAGGAATAGTTCCTAAGATGATCCCTTAATCAACACTTACAAGAGATTAATTACTTGACAAGGGATTTACCTCATTGAGGATGACACAATTTCATACCATCTATGCAATTCCAACATCTATGAGTGTTATATTATGAAGGGGGTGAAATCATAAGACTTCATTCATCCATTTCATTGGCCAACTTTTCCATCTCTATTGTCAACCCTTTCTTCATTGATTTTCCTTTTATTTTGCAAGTATAACATAAGTTGCAATATTTCATTGATTGATCATTGGATCCCTAAAGATGAAATGTTTTATTACTCATTGAGGTTTGGATATCCAATAGTCCTTTAATTTGGATATCTCATGCATTAGCCACGAACTGGGTGAGGGCTAGTAGGAGGGTAGTGCTCAAGTTAGAATAATTTCCACACACTTCCATTTATCCCTCCCAATATTTTCCCTTTTAACATTGTGGATGATGATACTTTTTTTTTTCCTTCATCTACCTCTTAGGAAAAATTTACCATTCCCCTACTCGAGGATGAAAAAATTATGAAACCAATATTGGTGACACATAAAAATCAACCTAAATATGGGATATTGATATAAGGAGATATGAAAGGCGTTAAGTTTATATTACCATGGACACACAACATCATTCAGAGCCTCCTATATCTTCCCCTCATAAATAGTGAAATTAACTACTAATGGAAGTTACACTAGAATAGGGGTATGTGTTAAGAACCGAGGTGAAGCATGGAAACAAGAGTACAACCATAATTGTTCTATCATCCAATTCACCCTATGACCACTACTAGAAATCTCTTAAATAATAAGGGAAATCAATTGAATTCAAAAATTGTTAATGTACCTGATATTTGATGACCCTCCTTCATTGGGTTAGAAGGATATATGTAAAGAGGAGAAATGACCATATCATGGATGAGGAGCATCAAAGGCTAGATATTTGTGTATCATCATAGGGTTGGAAATCTAAACAATGGGAGAAATTTTTTATCGTAAGGGCTACCCTTTTAAGATGAAAAAAACATATTTTCATTCCAATAACAGAGAAAGTTACATTTTCACGGGTTTATATCAAGTCATACTAATTAGATTATAGAGAGAATCTAATCAAAGAAGATGATCATCCACGTGATTGTTTCTAAACAAGAGAAGAGAAAGGAAGCAAGAAAAACAGGAGAGTTTGCACGGATCCCCACCTAAAAGCACACTAACAAAAATAAAGAGACCAAAGCATAGCAACAAAGATGAGAATTAAATCTCTAATGATCCCATACCATAACTACTGCCATCAGAGAACTTTTCAAAGAATATAAAGCCCAGACAAAGGGAGAGACCAAGATTTGAGAGTGCATCACCTCCACATTCTGCTTCTGAAAGACATGTTGAAATGAAGAAAAAAGGGATAATGTTCCTAATCAACAAAATATGATTGCAGAGAACTGGAAGCTCAAGAGAGAAGCAACCCTGAATCTAGTTGATCAAAACAAGGGAGTCACCAAATATAAGGAAATTATCAATGCCTAACCAGGAAGAGCACTGCAGAGCACTCCGTAATGCAATCAACTCAACTCTGTGATTTCCACCCCTAACACCATACCAAAATAGAAAAGGGTTACCTATATGGGTGGGTCAAACTTAGAGACATATGGCCACTATAGGGTGCATTATCTGTGTCCTCAAATAGAAGGTTCCTGAGAACCCATTTAATCTCTAGTGCTTGTAGACTTATTAACTTTATCTCTATAAGGGTTACCTATATGGGTTGGTCAAACTTAGAGACATGTGCCTACTATAGAGTGCATTATCTATGTCCTCAAATAAAAAGTGCATGAGAATCCATTTAATCCCTAGTGCTTATAGACTTATTACCTATATCTCTATAAAGGATATACCAATAACAGAAAGGGAAAGGTACTAATTGTTACCTTGACATTGGCGAATTCAAAATCCCAACTAAAGTATCAAAAGATGTAAAACATTATCTAGGTATGTAATAAAATTGACATCAATGAAGGCAAGTGAGATTGCAAGGAAAATAATGCAATACAGAAAATCTTACTCTTGCATACTCTAACATGTCACAAGAAAGTGTTAAGTATATTCATATAACTATTAAGGAAAGTATAACATCATGTGAAAATCAAACATCCTACCCCTATATTTGGTCATGAGATAAATGGAAGAAATGTTTAGCAGAAATTGATCACAATTAGAAATCATCCCAAAGTGCTCAAGGATGTGATCAAAGCCATAAAGTTGGGATGATATGGGTTTAAAATAAAACAATAATGGTCCACCCTTGCTATAAGTATGGTTCTTAAAATTCATATCTAGCATATAAAAAAGGTGATCAATATCACCTCTTTGGGTTTTATAAATATCATTCCCAAAAGGTTGAGAAGGGGTTCTCAGGAACCTAAACAAAGTTTTAAAAATTATCAACCAAAGCAAGTATTTAAAGGGAATATAGAGTGCAAAGAAGAAATTTTCTCAACTTTTAAGGTTTTTTATATATTTCACTTTAACTTGAAACCTATATTGAAAATTATTAATTGAAAACATTCTTGTCCCCTATCCATTTCAACACCAAACGTATAACTATTAGGGATAATTTCAAGATGGCGTGAAGGAATAAACTATTAATGATTTCTTTTGATGTACCTATGTTCCTTAACAAATATAAGATTGAAAAGGGTATATCAAAGTTAACTCATCACATGGGAAATTGTCTCAATCTAAATATATGGTAAATAAAATAACAACAAGAGAAGGAAAAAATAGCTTAAACACATATTTCGTCATGCCCTATTCAAGTTGCCCAAAAGCCTAATCACCATAAGATATGTATGGTTGGAAGAGGTCACAATAATCCTCCCAAGATGAATGTCGCAAATGAACTTATTCCATGTTCTCAACTATAGAGTCATCACCACTGTCATAAATAGGGTCTCCATCAAAATTACAACATTTTATATCCCATTTTTCTTTCCCTATGTGTTGAAATCCATCAATGTTATTCACAATATTCAAAGAGTTGTTAGGATCATCCTTTATTATGATTTCAAAACATAAATCACTAAAACCAAAGGCATTGAATGGAATATAACTTATCTCATTCTCATATTCATGGGGAAAAGCATAAACTTTGACAGGATCCTCTTCATTGAAACTTTGTTCAATATGAGATGCTTCTTTAATATATTCACTATTATAATGATGTTAAAAAATTTGATGTAGAAATGATTCATCTTCATGTCCTTCGTAATTTTCTACATTTGTTTCCTCATATGTGTCTAGAGAAAGATCTAGAAGATATTCTTATTGAAGGGCTCTAGTCAAGTCTTAAAGAGTGTCTTCATATCTATGAAATCTTGGACCCCAAAGCTTGATAATTTTCACAATAAGTGATTCCATAGAATATATTATTTTTGGATCACAAAAATACTTCATTCATTTTTATCTTCTTGGAAATAGTGAATGAACAATCTAATATGTGTATCTTCAGGAAAACTCTTAGTTTATGAAGTGTTTTTTAAGAATCTTACCACATAATTAATTATTGAACAAGGATCACCATTGAAATATGTATAGTAATGGTTAGGACATCCTAGAATATCTTGAATATCAAAATCAAGGTACAATTCTTGCAAATTCCAAGGAGCCACTTTCTATCCCATGCAAATTTCGTAACAAATAATTGTGGAGTTTCCACAGTGAATTTCAAATCCTTTAAAATATGCTTTCTTTACCCTACAAGCATAACATTTTAGAGTATTTATAAGGAACAAGGACTTCATTACTATAATGTGATCACTAGGTAAGAACACTAAAATGGATTTCAAGTATACTTAGTAGAAAGATTGAGGCACGGACTTGGAAATCATTTAGGTCATACCCATATATTTGAAGTCACTTTTGACTACAAAATATCCTTTTGAAATGTTGTTCATGATTAAGTTGTAACTATTTATGATGATATTGTCTGCTAATTTTGATGGCTTCTTTTCATCTTTTTCATCATCTTATTACACTACAAAAGAAGAAATTTCATCATGATATGCATGATCATAAACATGACAATTTGTTATCAAGGAGATAATGTTGGGCTAAAGCTTTCATAAAAATGGAGAATCCTTTGAAATAAAACATGTTTTGAAATAGGAACAAATAACATATATGCTTTGATATCCTCATAATGACTAATAAATATCACTAGTTGGATTTTCTTCTCCATAGTTTTACACCTTTGATTTCCAAAAAAGTCCATGTTGCAGTACCAAACACTCTAAAGATACAAACATTACATTTAACAAGGCTCTTAGTTTCCTCTTGAGTCATATGCAAGACTACACTATTAGACATCCAATTCTAAATGTACTCGGCATAGTTCAAAACATCAATTCAGAAAAAATGTCCCATGACTTTAGAATGGGTCATGCAATTTTCTATCACTTTCAGTGTGTCCAGTTCATTCTTTCACTAACACCATTACGTTGAGTGATGTAGGGAACAATTTATTATTATTATTATTATGTTAATTGTCATCTTCTCTACAAAATCTTTGAATTCCTTATTGAGATACTCTCTTCCTTCTCTATGCACAGTTTCTTGATAAAAAGAGAGGATTATTTATAAACAAAAACTTTGAATGTCATAAAAATGACAAAGACCCCACTAGAAAGTACACCCAAGAGTAATTAGAGAAGTCATCAACTAAAGTAAGTTCATGCTTATCTCTTGAAAATTAGAAAGTCTAAAATAGCATGATGTCACTATGTATCAATTCAAGAGGTGTAGTAGCATGCAAGCCTTTTCCTTTCAGAAAAAGATTTTTAATGTCATTTTCCAGTAACACAAATTAGAAAAATGCCATTAGTGAAGGAAAATTTAGGAAAACCAAGAATAAAATTTTGTGCCTTCAAATGCTACAAATACCAATAATTTTCAATGTCATTTTCCAATGACACAAACTAAAAAAAATGCCATGAGTGAAAGAAAATTTAGGAAAACCAAAAATCAAATTTTGTGTCTTCAAATGCTACAATACTAATAATTTAGATTGCTAAAAGAACCGTAAGAAGTCTAAAAAAATCAAACATGTACCAAGGGAGGCCATAATCAACTTTTTCCTAAGAAACAACTATATTTAGATTTTGTAACCCTAAAAGAGTACATCATTAGGAGAAAACTGCACTAATTTCCCATTTACTATGTAGAGTCTCCAATGGTAATTGACGCAACGAAAGTGGTTGGTTTTCTGCATTTTACTGCTCAGCTCCCCAAAAAAAATATAAACAACCCCCATAAAACACAAAATCCAAACCTGTAAATGGGAGACCCTTTGGGTTCTTCATACCCAATTAAATAAATTTGATCCAAGTATTATCAAATGCCTGCGCAAACATTTTTTTCACTCTGGCCCGATGAACAGCTAGTCGGGTAAATCACTAGACAGAGGTCGGGGCTTGAAACATTAATCAAAGTACTCCATGGCCGGACTATGCCGACAGAGGTCTGTCCCGACTATTCCGAATTCGATTTTGTTTGGCTGGTCCCATACTTAGTCGGGGATTGGGTCTTTAAGCTATTCCCGTTTCTTTTTCGTGACTTTCCGACCAACTTCTGCCCCGACTGTCTCAACTCCACGTGGATACCAAACAAATGTTTATATAAGCCTCAGTTCGGTTGACTGTTCGCGCTGCTTCTTTTACTTCCTGGATTGAGGCTTGAATAGCCATAATTTAAACGCTTAGTCTCTCTCGATATTTGCAGGATAAGTCGGTTCTTCAACTAAATCCAGAGCCCAAGCAAACCCGTAGTTGTGGTCTCCCCAAAGGCAGATCGAACTTGATACTCAGAATTCGAGTGAATGTCTGAACTCCCTTTCTTCTTAGAGAGCTTCCCAAATTTGGAACGCATAGCTGTTGTATCAATTTCTGGTTTAGACTTCAACGATCAATAGTTCGATTAGGGACTAGACATTGTTGTCGCATTAGTTATATATCAAGAAGTTCATACACACAACGTACGAACTCAATTGGGCGTTGATGCGCTTCTCTAAATTTCCATCAGAGATTAGAGGGATTCGGATTGGTGAGTACGACACAAAGATCCTCTGCTCAGCGTATGCTGTCGGGCAGAGAAATAAATCATCCATACGATAACTCGATGGAATTCGGGCTCTTTCCGTGTCATATAAACATATTTGCAGATTATTGCGGTTTTAATTGTCTACTTGTGGGATTCCCTATTCGGACTCACTCTACACAGGCATCAATGAGTATATTTTTCAAGCAGGAAATAACTAGAGAAAAACTAGATTTGTATTATAATGTAGGACAAGGTACTTAAAAAGGAATTATCATGGGCTTCCTGCCCGAGTATTCTTGTCCTCGCCGCCAATTAAGTTCTGTCTCCTGTTGTCAGAACCGCCCCTTTTCAGCCCCTTTTCTTCCAGAAGAAAAAAACGGAACCTTCATTCATTAAATCTTACACTGACAGGATTTTTTAAACCCCTTAATCGCTTTTGAATAGTACATCTATATTGTTGGATAAAAATATCCTAACAGAACTAAGAAACAATTGGATTAGTCCCAGATTCCTCGAGAATCAGGACATTTGGTTCTACATTAAATTTTTTGCTAATTCTAGTTTGTAGTAATTTACAATGAGGAAATGGATCTTTCTTCACAATTTACATAACCCCTTCTCAAGTCGTGACAAAATACGCTACCTAGAAGTTGATGCTCCTGCATCACCCATCTAAGAATAATTAAAATGATATGCAGAAGGTAGCAACTAATGAGTTTGAGTAATACGGAACATTAATCAATAATCAAAATTTCAGAAGATGCATATAGTATATAGCAAATAAAGCATGCACTTTCGCAAATCAAGAAGGTTAGGGCATTGACATTTTTTTGTCTTTGGATGGCTTCATTCAAGGATTCAAGTTTATGCGAACATTTAGATTCAATATGTCAAGGTATAGCATAAACACTACACCTTTCACTTGATCTTTTGTTTCTTATCTTAGAGAAAGACTCACTATTATTTGATGATGGAGTAAAAAGACTTCGTTCTTTATTGAGGCTAAGGGCAGACTCAAGAGCTCTGGCAAAATCATACTTATATTGAGTTTCGTGCTTAATTTTACTGGTTTGACTCATAAGGTTTTGTTTCTTTAAACTAGAAGTTGAACCTAGTTGTATAAGAAATTATTCCTTAGATACTCACAAAAAACTCAAAAGAAATTCTAAATTCACAAAATAGAATAAAATATATAAGAAAAATAACTGAAAACATCTTTTAGCTTAAACAAAATCAAGAAAATATATTTTTCAAACATTTTTTTTATTTTGGCACATCCTTTCAACTATGCCAATAGTTATCTAAATCTCGCAAATTAGTATTCAATGGATGCATGCTCTTTACAAGTGATAATAATTCTATTTGTAATTGTAATGCACAAATCTCTTATTAAATAAAGATGCTAATTTATCATTTATCTCTGGCAATACAAAATAACAAACCATCTAAAACATGCAAGCCAATCTAACTCCTAACTTCATGATATTTATATATTTTTCTATCTGTTTAGTAAACACTAATTATACTTCAACATTTTTCTAAATATTTTAAATAATAACTATTATTACAAGTTAAAATTTCAAATATAATGAAGGTTACATAGTAGTTAGTACGTGTAGTTTAGTTTAAATATCACTTTAATGAAACAAAAAAATAACAAAGACAAAAATTTCATCACAAAAATAAAACAGATTGTTGAAAGCCTCACCAAAAATTAAGAAATATGATTAACTAATGTTGTTTATATTAAAACACACACACATATAATTGTTTATAATTAAATTTATTTAAAATATATTTTTAATATATAAATAAATCATTTAAATGGAAAAAATTATAATTCATGAAAAAGATATAATAGGAAAAGAAAAAAAAATAAATAAAATCAAATAAAAACGAAATAAAACTAAAAATAAAAAATTAGTAACTAATAGAAATGGAAATTACTAACAACCATACTAAGACCTCAACCAATCATCTGTCAAATAAATAAATTTCAATAAGAAATAATAAATATAAATAATAAAAAAAAAATTAAATTCCTAATATTAAACTATAATAAGCTTCATAAACTTTAATAAAAAACAAACTAATACACACTCAAAACCAAACTGAATACTTATACCATATTTTACCACAAATATAATAATATCAAAAACAAAATAAATATAAATTTACTTATATAACTTCAAACAATAATATTATTTTTTTAACAAAATCCTTCTCCAAACTAAATTATTGTCCAAAAACTTCACAGATTAAGATCCTTCTCTAAATATGTCCACTTGGGGTAGGTCAAGCGGCAAGGGCCGTGGAAATGAAGTCTCACGGAACCGGAAGTCTTGGGTTCAAATCTTGGGCTACCCTTCCCCCGTTGAGAGGTACTTAATAGACATGTAAATTAGAGAATCCCGCCACAGCTTACCAAAAAAAAAATCCTTCTCTAAACTAAATTATTTTCAAAAATTATAAAAATTAACTTTTTATAACTATATCTCACACATTTTTTTCCAAATAAAATGAATAGCCGTTTTTTGGAGTGGAAAGGGCGTTCAATGCTCTAGGTGGAATGAAAATCATCCAACCTAATCTCATGTACAAAATCTATCATACCGTCGCTGCCACAAAATCTCTAAATAAAGCAGATAACAACGGTGATAATTACAATAGATGTCTGAATGTAACGGTGACAGATTGGAACTGACTGTAACAAGCAAATTCATGGCCGACCTGAATGTGACAAGTAGAGAAAGTGTCATGATAAATATAAACAACATCACTATCCTCTTTAATCTGATAAAGATTATACATCTTACCAATATCTATAATACAATAGAGTTTATAAAATTTTCTAAAATATCCTTATATATATTAAAATAATATTCCATGAAAAATTATTATAAAATTAAATAATATTTTATAACGTATTGATGTGAGTGATTCATTAAATATAATAAATGTTTTAGAAAGAAAATTCTTTGAGAAGGGTTAGAAATAGCGTTATATCTACATAAATAATAATTTTATTAAATCAAGATAATTTATATTCAAATTTACAGTGTATGGTTGTATGTTAAGTTATTTTGGGTAAATACTTAACTAGAAAAAGTTAAATACTTTTCACTAGATTTATTGTAATTATTGTAATTTTGTATGATCAATAAAAGAGTAGCAACTCCTGTACTTTTTGTGAATTTTATATTTTAGTTATTAATATGGCAACTAAAAAATAAAAAAGATCGCATGGCAAAGCCAATGAGAAAAAAAGACAAAAAAAAAAAAAAAAAATGAAAATGACAATTTTTTTTTTGGGTTAAACTGTTAAAAAAGCCATGGGTTTAACACGAGTTTGAAGCTTGAACGACTTTCAAGCTTCCTAAAAAAGTCACGAGGGTGGTGAAATTTAAGAGGTTAAACATTAAAGTTTTTGTGGGTTAATGCATGTCACGTGTTGGGTCACTCTGTAAGAGATTTTTATTTAAGTTTTTTATTTTTTTTATAAAAATAAACGCTAGGGCTTATTAAAAGGAGTTGGTTAAAAAAAAAAATTTAAAGTATGGTTTTGAAGGGAGCTTATTATATATATATATATATTATTAATAAAAGAGTTGTTATGGTAATTTTATAAAAAGAGAAATTTAGAGTTTTTAAGAGAATCAAGATGGCTTTCTCAAATTTCTAGTCCCAGTCCCAGTCCCCACCATTTACAGGGAAAGATTATGATGGTTGGGCCATTAAAATGATGACCACTTTGCAGACTCATGATATTTGGGATTATGTCTAGATTGAGTTTTCAGAACCTAAGAATGAAGCAAATGAACAACCTCTCACTAATGCAAAGAGGGAACAATGGAAGAAGGACAAAAAGAACAAGCATTGTAACTTATCCAACAGGGAGTGGACCGACCAATGTTCTAGAAGATTATGATCACTTCTTCACGAAAGAAAGCATGGGATAGTTTGGCGACAAGCTATAAAGGTATGACCAAAGTCAGTGTTGTTAAGTTGCAGAATACTAGGAGAGATTCTGAAAGATTGTAGATAAATGAGACATAGGACATCGATTATTTCACGAATCGAGTCATTACTCTCCTAAATCAGTTAAAAATCTATTTTGAGGAAATTAAAGATCAAATAATGGTTGATAATATCCTCATCCTTTTCTACCAAATTTGTTGTTGTGGTAGTAACCATAAAAAAAGCTAAAGATTTGGCAGCATTAAGAGTTGATGGGATCATTTGAAACCTTATAGTTGACTTGAAAAAAGTGGACCAGAATATAAGGCCAGTAGTCAAATATCTATTTGATATTGACTTATTAGCATTGTGAGTGATGTGAATTCTCTTAAACATGTAGGAAAAGCATAATAACCTGAATTTCTGCTGTTTAAAGAAAATATTTTTATATCTAAGCCAAATTAAACGATCAGGCTGTACTAATACTGGTGAATTCCGCTATTATAACGTCTAGACATTTAAAATGTTTAGCGAAAGGTTAAAACAGTCTTTTTAGTCAAATATGGAGGTTCCGAAATTTTTTTGAGAAGTTAAAAAATCCAGGATGCAGTTTCAATCGAATGAATACAAAAAATGTCCATGATCTGCGTTTTTCTGGCCTACATTTCCACATAAAGTAAAAGAACTCAGGCATTTATAACATTTTATTAATTTTAAATTTTTACATTATAAATGCTTTCAGACTTTTTTTCGTCACGAGATTGATAATGAACTTACCTTAATGGTTATAAACGCTTCTCGACTATTCAGTGGTATATTTTCAAATTCCACTCTAGTATTTTACGGATTCTCATGTGTGCAGCCGGTAAGTATGCAGGGCCATTTGCATGTTCCGTAGACGGTACATTGAACCAGGGCTCGTTCGTACCGAAATTTTCACTGAGTGTGTCGTGATGCCAATCATAATTTGTAGGGTTTACGTATTGATGGTTGGAATGACGGGGACAGGCCCTTTACACCAGGGTAGGAATTCCAGGGTAGGAATTTCAAATTCCATCCCTCGTCATCACATGTAACTAACTAGTGTCAAATTCCATCCCTCATCATCACATGTAGCTCGAGTTATCACGTAGGACTCGCTCGTACCAAAATTTGAGGAGATTGGATTTTCAGTTGTCTTTGCTCTTTTGTGACACTGATTAGCATTCTGGACAAGTGCTCGCTTTTAACGGAATTTGAGAGGATTTTGCTGTGAAAGATACCCGTTAGAGTTTTCACTTTGCACACGGATACGGAAGGATAATTTTCATTCAACAATATTGCCTGGATAGATATTCTCCCTAGGTTGCCCAACACGGAATGTGCTCCTTTTATGTTCGGATTAGTAAGGAAAAAAATCTCTACTAGGGTGCGTGTCCAAAACAACAGCAGCTCACCCACTTATTGTTAAGAATCATTATGTAAGTATAATTTAAGAATTTCGAAAGGAGTTTAACTGTTACAAGTCATTTTTTCAATTAGTTAGATGCAGATAGTTCATGGACTTCTTAAAACTTTGCAAAAATCATGAACTAACATTTCCGACCTTAATCATTTGCTGAATTGATGATTTATTGAATGATTGCAAAAATCATGAAGTAACATTTCCGACCTGAATCATTTCCTGAATTGATGATTTTACTGAATTATTTTCTTAGCGATTAATTTCTCTATGTGATTTTTGTTCGTCTAAATTTCCTATCCAAACATTAAGACTAATATTACGGATAACTGTAACCTCAACATAATTTACCTTTAATAAGAGCGTAGTCTAACAGGGCATCAATTACGCCCAGAAAATAGTGGAATTTCTGATAGGATTTTATTACGCTCAGAAAATAGTGGAATTTCTGATAGGATTTTAAAAATAATTTGTGGAAAATTTTGGAAATCCAATAACAATAGTAAGCTTTAAATTTAAATTTAAATACTTAAGTGTGATTGAAATTTTTTATAGCTTTAAATTTAAATACTTAAGTGTGCTTGAAATTTTTTATTGTGCTAAATTCATCTCCACTCTAAAAACAAAAACAAGATTTAATCAGCCATACTTTCATTTTTATTTTAATAGTTAGATTCTAGCATATTTTGACTCCCCTATAAACAACTCCATAAAAAAGCTCAGAACATTGTTATAGTTCAACCAAAACACTCTCGAGATTATCGCCCTCATAATGCACAAGACAGTGAAATCGAAGTGATGCTGGTTTATACTCTATCAGTGGAATTGATACCAGGTTTTTAAGTTTCAGTAATAGGGAACAGATATCAGTGCGTACTCTAACATTCTCCACTCGGTTAGGAAGGGTTGTATATGTGTCTTATATCTTAAATGTTAAGCGTCAAGCCATAATAAAGACTTTGACGCTGACCTAGTCGTCTCACAACTGACTCTCTAACAATCACGCCCACGCTGAACCGACTACCGCTTACTATCGTGACTGTCATTTGACTTTTAACCTCAGTGCTATCGTTACTGTCATTTGACTTTTAACCTCAGTGCGTTCATGAGTTTCATTCTATATTTTTTTAATATAAATGTGTATTTGTCTGAGCCTTAAAATGCAAGCCAAAGCAAGGCGTATGTATAATAAAAATGTGATTTATATTCTCCCTCGTATATTTTGATCTCTGTCTTGTTCTCCATTTGTCTATGCTCCTCTGCTGTGTCTGTTTGTGCTTCTATGCGCACCTCTGATCCATCAACTGGTATTAGGGCCAGGTCGATTTCTCACCGATTGCTAGTTTCGTTGATGTCTTGGACAATGTCAATTACTCTCATATACTGCCGAAGACTGCGAGTTCAGGTTGATTTCCCATGCTGTCAAAACAAATTGATTATCATTCGAAACGTTTTAGTGCTTCGGGGCATAGCGAGTACTCTCTCTGGTCCCTTGGTATTCCGCGGCTTTTTTCCACACCCTGCCACCTCTAGTCCGAGCGCCTTCTTTCGACACCCACTGTGACGCCCCCAAGCCTACGGTGGTCTTTCAACGGTGCCGGCGAGGTGCGGCACAAGCCTACGGTGGTCTTTCAACGGTGCCGGCGAGGTGCGGCACTACCAACCGTTTTCTTTTCACCAATATTTACGATTGTAGATTACGCCTTAACAATCCATACTTAGTTTTATTTTCGTTACCAAGTATTATTAACCTGCCTTTATACCAATGAACACCCATACACATTCATTATCAACAACGTTATACAAGAGAAATGCACAACAGTATAAAGGGAGGGGCAACTCCCTGCAAAATGAGTCTGTCTGATATCAATATATTATACAATCTTCACTTTTACAATGCACAAGTTAAATCTTGGGAAACCCCAAATCTACACTTATCCAATTTTCACAACTTCGGCAAACTCGGTTGCCCAGCTCGTCGGCACCTCCGCACGGTCGCCACACAACTCACCAGCCCTTCATTCACCTCGTCACACCGTCGTGTCGTTTGCCCAACTCGAGCGCACCTCCAAGTCGCCACACACGGGTGCCTCCAACCGAGACACACCTCCATTCACAATCTCAACACTTCACCGTTTCATCGTGCATGGCGCGCCCTCACCCGGCCGCCCGTCCGCACGTCTACCCATTCACCCGTTCAACTTCGCCCAAGTCGCCACACGACTTCACCCGGGTTGCCACACGACTTCACCCAGGGCGCCCGAACGACCTCACCCGGGTTGCCACACGACCTCGCCCGGGTTACCCGAACGACCTCGCCCGAGTCCTGCCTGAACGACCTCCCAAATGACATACCTGAACGACCTGCCCGAACAACCTGCCTAAACGACCTGCCCGAACGACCTGCCTGAACAACCTGCCTGAACGACTTTCCCGAACAACTGTCCGAACGAGTTTTCTGAACGACTGTCCGAACGAGTTTCTCGAACGACTTTCCTGAACGATTGTCCGAACGAGTTTCCCGAACGACTGTCCGAACGATTTTTCCGAACGACTGTCTGAATTACTTTTCTGAATGAGTTCACACTCGAGTTCTGCCCGTCATGCGGACTCATCCACGCACTTCAGAACTCCTTGTTCGAACTTGTTGATCGAATGATTGATGGTCGTTTGCCTCCAAACGCCCTCCAATATATACGGGCGGGTGGCGGGTTGTGTCACCTGGCCGACCCACACCAAACGCCCGACCAACTCGTTCATAATGTGTTGTCTCGCCCAGAGGATGGTCGGCCCGCCCAACTCATGGGACCGCCCCCTCAACTCGCCCAACACCTTATAAACTCGCCCAAGGTTCATTTCGCTTCATGTTTCACACGCACTTCGCATGGTGGAGTTGCCCTGCCCGTCACACGAACCGCAGGTCCTGACATCCTCCCCCATTGGAAGTCATTATCGTCCTCGACAATATCTCATCCCGGTAACCATCTGTCACCAAGATCACCATACCAAGGTATACATCCATCGGTATGTCATATATCGGAAATCATCTCAATCCATGACCATCGACCACCCTGTCACAATCTCCACATGCTGCTCCCCATCGTGGAAGGCTGGTCCCTCCATCTCAAGCTACATGCTCACTGCAACATATCGTGTCGACCTCATCATGTGTCATCCTCATGTGAACTGTTGCCATGATACTCCAGCATAATGCTAACACATCTTTGTACACTACGCGTCCCCATGTTTGAACTAGTTGGGTAGCTAATCTAACCATCACGCTCAAATCATGAGAGTGAACATCCTCATGCCACCATCAGTCGTTTCTCTGAACATCCTGTCACATCAACAACTCGATCAATCAATCCCCAACAATTTTAAAGGCTTTTGATGGATGAGGGTTTCATCCTTTTAGCATTTTGTAGGATTTACCTATAGGGGTAGAAGGAAAAACTGTTAATCTAGAGGTGGAAGTGGTTGATGCCCCTCTAGATTACAACCTTCTTTTGGGTCGTAGTTGGTCTTACACTATGACTGTTGTTGTTTCATATGTCTTTCGGCTTATTAAATTCCATCATAATGGAAAGATCGTTACAATAGACCAATTAAATTATTTTTCATCCGACCCAGCGTCTTTTGAGAGTATCCAACATGTCGGTAAAATAACTATCCCTTATAAGGATGTTGGAGTGGGATTGATTAAAGATTCTAGTTTACTAGGAACTTTTTTTTCCCTCCTCCTAAAGTATCACCTTCTTTGGAAACCATTCACATGATTTCATCGAACACTATTGTTTTTTATGATCCTTGGATCGTACCTTCCCATTCCGAGGTGGACTCATTTGGTTATGCCATGCCCTTGAGTCCCTTTGAAGTTGCATATCAGGCAGTACAATCATTTTCTGACTCCAGTTCAACCAAAATTGATCCAATGAATGTGGTCCATGGGGAGTCACTTTCAATCTCAACCTCAGATTCGACAACTTTTTCTGATCCTGTTCATACTTGATGAGAAGATTCGCGAACTTTTATCTGTTGATGATTTACCATGGGAAGATCTTCATCATCGATCTTTGTTTTTACCTGAGCTTGACCATTTTGAAAATGATTTCTCATCTATTTTTACCACTGATTATGTCAAGGAATCACAGAATCCATTGCAACGTCCTGATTCTGAGTTGAATTTGGGAAATATTTCTCGAACAATTCTTATTCACATTTCAGTGAAACCTAGAATTATTGAAAATATTCATATAGGTGCTTCTTGTACGGATGAGGAAATCCAAACTTATAAAGCCCTATTTCAAGAATTTTGCGATGTGTTTGCCTGGTCATATGAAGAAATGCCAGGAATCGATCCATCAATTGTTGTCCATGAAATTAAAACTTACCCGGATGCTAAACCTACCTGGCAATGTTTGCCTCAGATACATCCAAGAAATGTTGTTGCTATTAAAGTTGAAGTTGAGAAATTACTTCGAGCAGGTTTCATATATCCAATTCCTTTAATGGATTGGGTATCGAATATTGTTCCTGTTAACGAAAATCAAGGAACGATAAGAATATGTATTGATTATATGGATATTAATCGAGTTTGTCCTAAAGAAAATTACCCAACCGCCTATATCGATCAAATAATTGATGATTGTGCTGGCAGTGCAATGTTCTCCTTCATGGATGGATTTTCCGGTTACAATCAAATTAACATACTCCCTGTTGATCAACCAAAAATGGCTTTCATTTGTCCATGGGGGATGTTTGCTTATTGCAAATTACTTTTTGGGTTGAAGAACGACGGAGCAAATTTTCAACGAGCTATGTCTTACGCATTTCACGACATCAAGCACATTGTACAACCTTATCTCAATGATTTACCTGCTCATTCATTACGTAGAGCCGATCATGTCACCCATTTACGACCCATCTATATGAGATGTAGGAATTATCGAATTAGGTTGAATCCACACAAATGTGTTTTCTGTATAGAAACGGGTGCTTACTGGGATTTTTTGTCTCAAAAGCCGGCATTCGTGTCAATCACTCGAAGGTTGAAGCCATTGTCAAATTTCCTCCGCCTTCGACTCTTCTCCAACTCCAAAGTTTGCAAGCGAAAGCAAGCTTTTTACGTTGATTCATTCCTAACTACACCGAGATGACAAAATGTTTTACTAGGTTGTTGAAACAGAAAACTCCATTCTTTTGGGATGAGATAGCTCAGAAATATTTTGATGCACTTAAAAATGTGTTGACCCATGCACCATTACTGCATCCTCCCAACTAAAACCAGGATTACTTTTTGTAACTCGCCACTTCTCATTCCACCATTAGGATGGTTTTGATTCAGGAAGATGAATTAAATGCTGAACATGTGATTTACTATCTTAGTCGAACTCTGAATCCGACTGAGCTTAAATATTCTGTGGAGAAAGTGTCCCTAGCAGCTGTTCAAGCTGTCCAACATTTTCGTCACTACATTCTACTACGCAAAACCACAGTAATTTCTGACTGTAACCCTATGACATATATTTTGACTAAACAATTATTAGGGGGCAAGTATTTCGAATGGATAGTTATCCTGTAGGAATTTGACCTGGAATTTGAAAAATCCAAGTCAAATAAGTCTTTGGTTTTTGCGGAATTAATGTGTGACTTCCGGTGAACTGATACCGAAACTGTGGTAGAAGAATCCCTTGCGGATGAATCTTTGTTTCTTATTAGTACTCTTTATCCATGGTATGGGGATATAATTGTCTATCTCCAAACCCAATCTTTTCAGCCTGAAATCTCACAATATCAGCGAAGGAAAATATGTTTCCAATCCCAACAATACAGAATTATTGGAGATACACTCTATCGTCGTGGGGTCGATTTTGTTTTCCGTCATTGTTTAACTCATGAGGACACTAAAAAAGTTCTGAATGACTGTCACTCTGGAGCGTGTGGCGGTCATATTTTTGGGTATGCCACAACCCAAAAGATATTGCGCGCTAGTTATTTCTGGCCATCCTTATTTAAAGATTGTATCAATGCAGTCCAGAAATGCCACAATTGCAAAATTTTTGATCGAAATATGCGTGCTCCACCTGCTCCTCTCCACCCTATAATTGCCATCGGTCCTTTCGCAAAACGGGGTATCGATTTTATTACATGTAATCCTCACTCAGGTGGGGGCCATGCGTATATCATCCTTGCAGTAGATTATTTTACGAAGTGGGCCGAGGCAATGCCTACATTTTCAGTAGATGGAAAAACTGCTGCTATTTTCGTTTTCAATCAAGCGATTATCACTGATCATGGAATTCATTTTCGGAACGTCATGATGACTAAACTAACAGATCAGCTTGGCTTGTGTCACGATAGCTCTACTCCATATTACCCACAGGCTAATGGTCTGCTTGAGGCAATCAACAAATTTCTAGTTACCATGATTCGACGAATCATTTGTATTCATCGGTCAAATTGGCATAACATGTAGTTTTCAGCGCTTTGGGCGTACCGAACCTCAGTCAAAACATCAAAACGTTTCACTCCTTCTCAGCTTGTTTACGGGTTGGAAGTAGTGTTACCCATTGAATGCGAAATTTCTTCATTGTAAATAGCCATAAAATTACTTCCAGCCACTTCTGAAGAGGAAAAACATTTGTTTTACTTAGCTCAATTAGATGAGAATCGACGTGATGTTGCATTAGCAATTGAGACTCATGTAAAATAGATAAAAGCTCAGTACGGTCGTAATGTTACACCTTGTAATTTTTTGGAAGGGGACCTAGTTTTATTATACGATCAAGCTAACGATAAGCTAGGGGCCAGAAAATTCGTACCCATGTGGCATGGTCCTTTTGTTGTTAAGCGTAAGCTGGCTAAGGGGGCCTATGAATTAGTAGATTTCGATGGTGTCTCTTTAGGTAGACCTAGAAATGGGCTTTATCTAAAAAGATATTATGCTTAAAGTTTGGTGTGGAGATTCTTGTTAGAATAGTTTTCTTTCTAGTTGGGGTGCTTTAGATTAGAAAGTGTGCCTAGTTTAGAGAGTGTTTTATCATTATTTCTGCTTATCTTGGTTTTACTCTTGATACTACAGATGTCGACGTCTTCTCAAACATACATTGGTTTTGCTGATGGTGCTTGTCGTAGTACACAGAATATTTCTTCCGTAACTTGGGTTATCTATTCACCCTCTGATGAGTTAGTATCTATGCATGGGGTAAGCCTTGGTCAAACAATAAATAACATTGTAGAATATAGTGCAGTGATTGAGTTATTATCTGAATCCATCTCATTTGGGATTCAGAGTTTGATTGTAAGGTTAGATTCTGAACTCATTGTATTATAGCTCAACAGGGTTTATGCCATTAGAAATCCAATATTATTAAGATTATTTTTGAGATTTCGTCTCTTGGAACGAGAATTTGACTACATTGAATATCAACATATTCCAAGATATTTAAACACATTAGCAGATGCAGTTGCTTCTCAAATGTTAAATAGACATTTGGAATAGTTAAGATACTAAATTTAAAAACATTCCATAAACATGTTATACAAGATAACTAGTAATAGTGATATATCATAGCATAGAAGTGTGTCAAATATACATCGTCTTTGATCACAGGTTGAAAAACACCTTATGATCAGCAAAAATGATAGCACAAAAAGGTATAAATGTCATAGAAGTCTAGAAGGGTTATCATCCTGTCCCTGACGATGATCATGATAAGAAACCACTGCTCGGGCTACCCTACAAAGGAACCTCCTAAAAGGTCCTGGGACCCCAATCACATAGCGTTGTAGCCTAAGAAGAATACCATCTATGTTGGTCTCTGGGATATCTACTATCAAGCGCTCTAGATGATTTTCCAATTCGGCCAAGGTCTCTGCTGATTGTTCCTATGGGGCTAATGCCGCAGCAGTAGGGTGTCTTCTCTCATAGGGCGGGAAAGCGGCTAGTCACCGTGGACCCACATCTACATTTAAAACTTCTACTATCAGTTTTTGGATAATTTAAAAACAAAAAAAAAAATAGTTTAATTTTTTTTAGGAAATGTTGAAAATAATTTTACCTGTATCATCCCATTGCTCTCCTGGTGGAAGAGCCATGTTTGGATCACCACGATAATCCATCCCAACATATGGAAAGTCCTGTATCACAAAAACTTGGTTTCCCAACCAACGAAAATACTCAGGTGGGAATCGAACAACCTCTGTGCCCTCCTCGGGATGATGAGCCATGACTGCAACCCAGCGCATAATCCTAGGATCTCGGGGAAGTCCAGCCTCAACGGAAAGATGTTGTGGAACCAACATAGGCACTCCCTATATGCCAAAGCTCGCAACTAAGAAACCATATCCAAAGTTCTTTAGTTGTCCATTCTTTGCCCTAGTCAATTGGCCTTTCACATTAGCCAACACAACATCGCAATAGTTGAAGATGGGGCCTCAGAAGTAGTCTACTGCCATGCACATTCGGGAATCGGTAGCTAGATGCAATGCTACGCTCCCGCACAGTCTAGTGATAGTAAATGCGATCACTTTAAGTTCAGGATGGGAGATGGTCTTAACATCTATCCGTTTGTCCACAGTTTGGACATCGCAAAACTCTAGTCAGAGACTAGCGACAGACTGGCCACCTGGACTAGACTTGAATAGAGATAATCCTTCGCCCCTCTTTGGAAAACCAGTCAGGAGATAAATGTCCTTTGGCTCGATTTCAAGCCGGTGACCACCAATTATGAAACACTAGTCCTGTGTGCTCCACCTGTCTACCACCCATTGCAGAAAGTCTACCTGAGCCCTCATGCAAGGTATGGACCAGAATTTCAATAGTCCACATGCTCTTAATGCCTATATTGAAGGTGGATGGAGTAATGGGCTTGATCCACATATTCGTGTTCCCTTTCTCGGCAAACAAGCATCTTGTGTATTTGCATTGCAAAATAGGCGGATTAGAATATTGTAATTTCAAAACATTTGGGCGGAAATAAAATAGTTGGGGTTTCAAAATGCGTTTCGCAGGATCTGCACCTACCAGGTTAGGAAAAATGCGTAGGTTCACACTCATTCTTACTATCAGGTCTGGGACCCCGACTCTTTCGTTTGTATGGAAAAGTCGGGGTTCGCAGGGTACACATGGTGCACCTGCGCAACCACCACGAGTGATTTTTAAACCAAAATTTCCCTAAAAAATGAATTTTAAAGCCCTAAAAATGAAAATGAAATAGACCCTAAAAATGAAAATGAAACAGATGAAATGTAAGTCAAGGATGATGTGGATTACCCGAAGAGGATGATTTTCGATTCCAGCGGCCGAATTTTCCGCAATGTTCACAGGAAGCTTTCTTACCAAAAGCTCTTACTTTTCACTCTGAAGTCAAACGGTAAAAATGAATTTACAAAAGCCCTTTTTATAATATTTTTTGAATAAAGGAATATTTTGTTGGAAATAATACTGAGAAGGTGGGGGGGGGGGTGGCGAATCGATATTATCAGATAAGTAAAACTTTTTCATTTCCATACTTAGATACGTATACACTACTTCAGTTAAGCGATCCCGCATGTATATGCAACTGTGTCTAAATAAACTAGCATATATCCAGATTATTTATGATTCAGATAATCCATTACATGTTGATCTTTAGATAATGCATCAGAACTTCATTGACCCGAAGAGGATGATTTTCGATTCCAGCGGCCGAATTTTCTGCAATGTTCACAGGAAGCTTTCTTACCAAAAGCTCTTACTTTTCACTCTGAAGTCAAACGGTAAAAATGAATTTACAAAAGCCCTTTTTATAATATTTTTTGAATAAAGGAATATTTTGTTGGAAATAATACTGAGAAGGTGGGG
>APFE030109916.1:33510-77518 GCA_000404065.3 Pinus taeda | reverse complement strand
TTCAAATTCCAAGGACTAACTACCATGGACCAAAGGTAAGTTTTCCCACATGAAATAAACTTTCTCTGCATAAAATTCCGTGAACTTTTCTCCACATGAAATAAACTTTTATAAACTTTTCTCTGCATAAAATTCCGTGAACTTTTCTCCTGCGCACTTCTTAATTCTCATCATATTGAGAGCCATGCCATGGGTGTTGCCATCAAGTACAACATCTGTAACATATAACCATACCAGAAACATAATGCCAACATAAATTTCCCTTCAATAACTGAAATGATTCAAAACATAATGGTACGGAATCATCTTGCATCATTTGATCATATGTTCCAGCTTCCAAGTCTTCATCTATAACTTGACATTCAATGGCATTCGGGGGCTGCAAATCTAGATATGAGAATTTTTGAACAAGGATTTCATTGCCCTCTAGATGGTCAAGATCAAAACTTGTCGACAGTTGATTTCTAATTGCATGAAAGTTGTCCCTAATGAACTGAAATGAAGAAAAACAAAAAGGCAAAGATCCTTCACTTGCTTCAAAATTTTATGCACTTTCCTCCTCACTTCCATGACTGATATGTAACGGCTGATCGTTGTACTCGAGCTGAAAGTGAACTTCCTCCTTCCACAAACCAACTGTTGATTTGTTTGCAAGATTAGCTTTTGTTTGGAGAACATAATCATCATCATACTAATCAAACTAAGGCAAATCATCAGTATAAAACACATTATCAAGCATACATTTTATATCAACATATCTCTCTTCTCCAAGATGATCTATATAACAATCATTATCAGGTCTATGACAACGGGGATAAGAAATAAAATGTTCTGGATCAGCCCCTTGTTTTCCTTCAATCAGCAAGCCATGTTCTTGAACATCATATTCATTCCTTGTGGTGATCTTTTGCATCATCTCTTCCACTGCACTTACCAAAATTTCGAGCTTTACCTATAAAGATGTCGATTCCTCTGGATCTATGTTCTTCATCTTTTCTTCCTTCAACTTTGCCCTTCTGATCAGCAGATTAGCCTCTACATCTACTACACTATTCTACATCTCTTCAAGTGTTGCAAGGTTCCTTTCTCTCAACTGAAACTACATTTCCGGAACAAAGGCATCCGGGTAGTGCAAGAGAGAGGATCTAGGAGGAGGTCTTATATTAACCGGCATCAAAAAATAGACTTGGTTAAACCTGGTATAAAATTGTTTCACTGTCTCCCTTGGCAGTCTTTTCAGCTAGTTATACTCCTCTAAAATCAAGAAATGGTTCTGTCTGACCACCCACCTATCAAGGAAAACTTTGACGAGCTACTGGAAATTTGAGATGCTCACATTAGGCAGGTTTTTGAACCAACTCTTGACTTTGCCTTGCAAAGAAAGAGCAAAAAGCCTAACACTGACATCTTCTTCATCAATTTCAAAAAGGTTAGGAAAAGACTCAAAATTCACTACATGTCTCTCAGCAGTGACGTTGTCACATTCACCATCAAATCTTGGTAGATATAGGTAACGATTTTTAGGGAAAGCATGAGATATAGGAGGTAAAATCAGAGGCTTGTATCTATCCAGAATTTTACAAGGTATAAGAGTATGTACAGAAGGTGTAGAATCAGTCTTGGTCTCTTGAGGCTCATTAGTTTGAAGACAGTCATCATAAGATTCAGAAGAAGGGTCTTGATCAAGATCAAAGGCATGTGAACAATTTGTATTCACAATATTCAAAGGGAAAGAATCAAATGCAGGTTTAGGATCCTCTCTCATATACAATATACTTTGTAAATATTTCTTGACATTCTCAGGAAAAGAGAAGAAATAATTTATAACAAATAACATAATGTCATGGATGAAATTCCAACATGAATACTTGATATTTCGATATTGTCCTTTTATGTTTCTGCTGGTCGAGTTCATCCTCCAATGGAGTCCTTGGATCTGATCTTGAAACTGATTTAGAGTCGCCAAGTGAATGAATTCAGCCTTCCAGTGTCTGATCGTTGTCCACCATCAACAATCCGATCTAAACTTGATACATTTTGCTGAGGAACATAAAACTACTTCACCAGTATGGTCACCACTATGTTAGGACCTAGATTTACCTAAGGCTGAATTGAAGCAATTCTAGGGTAAGCATAAACCACGCTTAACCTGGTAGCTTGCCCTACCAGGTTGGGAGAGGACTCTTTCCTTATGGATCTTAGTCAAATTAACTCAATCAAATACAGATTTTATGCTAGGTATAGTAGCTCAAAGGATTTTGATTGATTTTGTTGTTTTTTGCTGGGTCAGATGGAGCTAGGCAATTTGGGTCTGGGAAATTAGGTCAGAATGCAGGGTGTTCTATGGGGCAAGGTAGGTATATGCTTTGGCACTTGAAAATTTAATGAAATGAGGTGTCTAAGAAGGGCTTGAGCAAGTCAATAATCCTTCCTAAATAGAGTAAAACATAGAGTACTGAATGATTTCCCAAGGTAGAGCACTGTAACACTAAATTCTACCTATATATCTTGATATCATTCAATTAAAAGTAGCAAAAAGATTGATGGAATACATAACACATGTAGACAACTGATACAAAAGAAGAAACTATGCAAAAGCATCATACCACAGGTATCTCATAAAAATCGCTGCTAGTCTTGTTAATTTCCTTGCCAAACTACTCATAAAGGTGTACAATGTAGCTCAAAGAATCCAAGAGAGTCCAACCTTTGCTAATGACAGAAAAAATACATAATATCAACATCAAACCACCTATGCTAGCCATCAGGGGCCGAAACCAAGAGAAGAGGAGCTGTTACAACCATTTCCAAACAATGACCAGGAATTTAGGCAGTGGAACAACTTGCCTCTGTAAGCATGGAAACTGATTCATTGACCCCAAAACCACGTCAAACTGATGAATCTACCCTATAAGATCATTTCACTATTACATTTACATTCCAAGGCATTATTTACAATCATAAAATCATCCATGAAGAGAGAAAAAGTCAACTTGCAGTGAGAATAGGTGAAAATTGGATTTTCTGGCAAACTAGTCAAAAACACAGCGCCATTAGCCAAAAGCACAATGTCGCTTTCCACCCTCTTTTGGAGGACTTCCCCTTAGCAAAATTTAGCCTAAGATGGCTCATTGGAAAGGTCTTCCAATCTAGTTTATGGAACAACTAGAATTTTTGAATTTGGAGGTCATTTTCCCCCTCAAAACTTGAATCTCCAAAGACTACTTCTATGTGTCCAAAAAGAGGCAGAGAGGTCCTTTTGGGTAGTTTTTGGACCTTTTGCTGACCCAGATTTGCTTCAAAACTTCTGAAACTTTCTAGTGTGTATGTTCTCATCATACTGAATCCAAAAATACAAACATTTTCTCCATCTGATGCTCTAGGACGCTTCTGGGCCAATTTCCTGCGTTTGAAAATTTCAAAATTTGAAAAAACAAAAAATCTTCAAAACTTGCCCAAATTTGGCATGGGACACCACCATCAGCTGCTTTGATGGGCTAGTGAGGCTTCAGCTAATATATTCAACTTATCTTGTTCCTTTTTTCTCTTTATAGCCTTCCTCAACCTAGATTTAAGTTTCCTGATCCTTATGTTACAAATTTTGTTGCGGGTCATGTAATGGTAGGCCATGTGGCGAAGAATTTTCTTATCCCTGTTGGCCTTCTCAATCAGCTTTTCGAGATGTATGTTGACCCTCTCAAGCTATGTTTCCGTATCATTTTGAATCTCTTTCTCAAGAGGAGTAAACTTGACACGAGCCTTTTTAGCCCTTTACTTGTTTGCTTTGATCATTTGCAGCTCCGTGAGGATTTGCTTGTCGCTCAATTGTTTGTTTTCCTACTCTAAATATTTAGTGATGAACTTAGCTCTCTCTAAGCTATCTGCCAAGGATTGTATTTCATCTTCTTGTTCCTTTATGATAATGTCTTTGATAGTCTTTGGATCCTGAGCTTCCAAATCAATAATGTCAACTCCATGATGGGTAAAGTGTTGTTGTGGCTCCTCATGCTCAACAAGATCAAAATCTCTTTCCTGCTTATCACCAAGATCCTCTTCTTGCACCTTTTCCTTACCCTTGCTTTGCTGCTCAACCTGTACCTATTTTGCTGAAGAAGAAGGCAAGACCCCTTCCACACCTTGTGGAGATAATACTTGCCTAGCAGCTGCAAAAATTTTCCTAGTACCCCTCTTATATGTCACAAACATTGTTACTCCAAGAATTTCAGTCTCTTTGAATTTTTCATGGCTTGAAGGTCCACCTTCTTCATGATGTACTGATGAAAAGATTTGTGGGCCCTTGAACATCTCATGAGAAATGAAAGTCTCCCATGGCATGTTAAGGAGGCTCAAGTGGTGAAGAACAATGATTTTGATCAAAGAGTAATGGTAAATGTTAGTCAAGTGCTAGGGGTATGGCTTCCTTTATACAATATGTGCCATCTTCTAAATGTTTCTAAACATGAAGTAAGGGAGATTCATCATCTTTACTCTAGTGAAATGCATGAGAAGTCTAATGTGGTATGCATACAACTGGGAGAACCTACCTTCACAAGTACTTGATAATGATTTTCATCAATGGGGCATACCTGTCTTCCAAAAACTTAAAGGGGAATACTCTCTTCATTTTGTCTTTGTATCTAGCCTTGATGTAAGGCTCATAGTACTCCTCATCAATATTCTTACCATTGTACCAATTTTCACCCACATCTGGAATTCCTGTACCCTCTGAGATTATAGCTGGTGATATGGTGAATGTTATTCCGTAAAGGGTTACTTCATTACTATGCAAATGAGTCACAAATAACCTAGCCAACTCATGATGAAATCTGATGCTTGGTGTTTAAAGCAAGAAATGGCAAGTGGACAAGCTAGTAACTCCCTCAAACTAGTAGGCTCTTCTATGATAATTCTTCCTCCTTTATGAGGCTTCTTCTGCTGCTTATGTCTCTCCATGGAAATATCATTGAGTGTCTCTTCCTCATAGTCATATTCATTGTCTCTTTCCATTGTTTTTCTATGGTTGTGAACACTTATGGTTTTATATGGATGATGATGGGATAGGGTGAAGGAATGAAATGAACAGAGTGAAGATGAAGAAATATGTGAGAGTATGATGTGGGAACATGTTTTTAGGGATGAGTAGGGTTTTAGGGAGAGTGGGTAGGTTTTGTAAGGTTGATGGAGAGTGTAAATAGGAATTTAGAAAAATGTATGAGGGGAATGGGATTTAGGAAATATGGTATGTGGGAATGGGGTTTAGTGAATAATGGCAAGTAGACAGGGTAAATAAAACACTAGTGAAATGAGGAAAAACTAGGGTTTCACCCTAGAAACTAGGGTTTCACCCTAGAAACTAGGGTTTCACCTTAGAAGCTAGGGTTCTAGATTTGAAAAATGAAAAACACCTAACTTGGAAACAAAACCCTAAAACATAAGATGTGATAAATGAACTTACTTGTAAGAGAGAGAAACTAAAAGTTTTGAGGTGAATTAGCAGTTTGGGAACGATTTGGACTTGGTTGGGCAAAAACGCAGCGCCTCACACAGGTGCACAGCGCCACTCTAAAATTGCAGTGCTTGTGTAAATTCTCAAGAGAAATGTTGCCATGTGCACAGCACCAACTAAAAACGCAGTGCCCTCCTCAAAAGCGCAGCATCGCTCAATTGTTTCCAAAAACGCAATGACTAACTTGCATTTTCCCAATTTTTCTTGAAATCGATCCTTAGCTCTCCTTTTGGCATTTTGAACCTCAACACTAGCATAATAAAATGACAAATAGAAGGATGGATTTATATAGCTTTCACTTTTTGATTTTTTGTTGGTGAAAAGCCACTTTTATAATGTCTATCTGCTTTTTCCAATACTCTATTTTTGATGCTTGGTTTCTTTGCTTTGATAGGTGGACTGATGCTCAAATTCTTTTGACCTTTTTGCAATGACAGTACTTTGAAAACATCACCAGATGTCCAAGAGCAGCATGGAACCATTTATTACATGTGAGAACATTAAAATTACATCAAATTTAAAGATAAAATACAAATGCTCTGTTTTCACCTCAAAACTAGTTTTGAGGTGAGAACTTCATTAAGCTTACAAATTAAAAAATTATGACTTTCTGATCATTATTGACTCCTCATGTCTTTGCTGACCATTATTAACAATAATCACTGAATTTTGACCATGGTGAAAACCCTAAGACCTAATGAGACCGAAAACCTATGTAATTGATGAAATGAACTGAAAATGAGCATGAATCATGACTAAAAGGTATGAAATGAGGTCAGCAAGTACATATCATGAGGGAAAAACTAAAGTAAAACCTACCATCAATAGATCCATGACCTAATGGAATTCAACTTCATCAGAATGGGACTCCTAGTATGAAATTCAAAAGAGTAAATTTTGATCACTGATGGCAGTGTGAGCACACTGACACTAACAGTTTCCAAGAGTGCTCTTCTTTTCTGAATAAGAATGACAATGTGACAGAGTGGTTTTATTTTTCATTGTGTGTTTATTTCTTGAGAGTGTGAACGAGGTTTGAGAATATAATAGTCAGAGTGTTGATTTTTTGAGAGTGTGATTACAACGATTGAGTTTGACATTCAATAGCACTAATCATCATTTTCGCTTGGAAAAATTTTATGTAATAACCTTGCAGTAACAAAACCTACCTGGATTGAAAATTAATGTGAATATTTCAAATTATTGCTCTGAATTAAAAGGAAAATTGTTCTCCCCAATAGTAAGATGAAGTAAAACCTATACACAGCTTTGACATAATGCAAATTGAAGCAAAACTTGGAATGTTGTATAAAATATGAAGTATAATTATTTAAGGATCAAAGTAAGCATATAATAATTCAAAAGTGTGTAAAATAATTAAATAAATAGTCTACAAATTGAATTGATCATATTTGCCAATAAATGAAGCATTTTATTGCATTTTAATGAAGCAAGGTAATTTTTGCCTACTTCACAAAATTGCATTCCCAACCTTCATTACAAGGCCAAATTGAATGGTTTATATTGGAGAGTGTTTTTTTACTCATAATTAACAGTAATTTTACACATAAAAAATTATTTTGTGGAAGAATATGCCAAATTGGATCGATTTCATAGGGTTAAAGTGAAGATTGTGTGTCTCAAATAAATGCACACCAGGACTTGTACTTAATTGGTTGTCTGTTAATGATAATTCTAGCCTAAATATAAAACCATATTATGCAACATAGCAGAGTCATTTTCATAAATGAAATTTTATACACTAGAATCCAAGTTCGTTGCAATAACAATCGATCATATCTAGAAATGATTATGGTCGGACAAATATGCACTCCCAGGAAAAATAAATTACACCCTTGGTAATTAAATTTGAGATGGAACATGATTGGACAATTCCTAACCTTAATATATAACCTTGCATCATGTATCAAAAATATCTTACATAACTATGTTCCCCACTTATTCATAACTTTCACATAAGGCAAGTCGAAGCAGAACTTAGAATGTTGTATGAAATTTGAAGTATAAATATTTAAGCTCAAAGTAAAGATATAACAATGTAAATGTGTGTAAAGTCATTAAATAAACAATCTACAACTTCAATAATCAAAGTGGCCAAAACGTGAATTTTAGGCGTGCATTTTAGTGAAGGTGTAGTGAAGCAAGGAAATTTTGGCCTATTTCACACAAATGCACTCCCAGCCTTCATTTCAAGGCAAAATTGAGTGATTCTACTTAGATAGTATTTTTTTACTCATAGGTAACATTGGTATAATTAAATATTTTTAATTATTTACATATATATTTTCGTTGTTCATGAATACTCCAAATTGCATGGATTTCATAGGGTAAAAGGCAAGGTTTGTGTGCCTCAAACAAATACACACCAGGAAAGTTTGGGAACAAGGGGATGGACTAAGAAAATCAATTTTGAATATTAATAGTTGAAATTTTTAGTTTCATGGTTAAAACAATATAATTATAAAGTAATGTTGGATGACCTTATTTTAGTAGTAATTAGGTGTAAATGTTGCCAAGGGATAGATAAAGAGATACACCTAGGGTTTCCAATGTCTATTTTAGGGTTTTGCTATATTGTACATATTTTTATGGTTTTAAATTTATGATTAGGTCAAGTGACCTAGTTAGAGTTTGAAGATAAATAGATAAGGAGAATGGAGACAAATAGGACTAGTTCTTATTTCTTGGTTGGTAATGAAGTCTAAGTAGATCTAGGGTTTCAATGACACTCATGGATTGGAAAAGTCATGAATTTCCAACACACATGAAAATGGTGACTAGAATTCTAGGTTTAAAGATAATGAAGGAACTTATGGGATTCACTATAAACTAGGGCCGTTCTACTATCATTTAGTATTTAAGATCCAACCAGGTGCTAACATGCCATGATAATACCTCAAGAAAATACATATAATTTCAATGTTAAACAAATAATACAAGATAAAAACTTAAAATCATCTCATAGAAACACATAAGACCTCATAAACCAACAAATTTCATCATCATGAGCATCAATTCCACAACATTGCTACTCTTCCTCAATAGTACTAGAATTCCAAAAAACAAAAAACAAAAGGTAAAAGAGAGTGAACTCCTTCCTCTTGTCACCAATGTGTTACGATTTACAAATTAGAAGTCTTTTCCTATTGATACATGACCTAAGAGACCTTTGAAATGTGTGGGGAACATGACTCCCCACATAGAATGAAGTACATCCTCATTAAATTTGGGTGGATAATAAATCATCCACATTAAATTTATGTTGTAAATGGCTTTTGTCCTATTAGCTATGTATCCTAGTTGTATCAAAAGATTGAAGAACAGTTTCTTTTAGTAGTAGGCACAAAACATGTGGTTATTTTCTCCAAAATGCACTTGGAGTTAATGATTTTTGCAGAACCCCGTATGCAACTGCAGAATTAGAAGAAGGAGATATATCGACACTTTGAACGATTATGAGGAATTGAAAACGCTTTGTATTCGGATAAGAAAAGATAGAGACCCCAGCGTCATCATATGGATAGGTACCTTTACTACACGAAATAATAAAAAATGGATTTGGAAAGGTATGGCACCCAAATTGGGAATATGAAATTGGAGTGCCAATTTCTAGTGGCAAGAGCAAATGGACTGGATTATGCTTTTACTCGTACTCCAAATTCGATTGATTTTAATGTGTAAAAGAAAGGGATTGTATGCCTCAAATAAATGCACACCAGGACCTGTAATTAAGTGGCAGTAAAACAGTGATTATTCCATCCTAAATATACAACCTTTTTGTAGAACATATGATACTCATTATCCTAAAAGAAATCTTACTCACTAAAACCCAAGTCTACCAATGTATAAATTCATCAGATCTACCAATGATCAAGTTGGAACAAATGTGCACTCTGGGGCTAAACCAATTACACTCTTGGTAATGAAATTTTAAATGGTAAATGATTGGACAATACCTAACCTTAGGATATAACCTTACACCATGTCTGACAAATATCCTACATAGCTATGTTTGCCACTTATACACAACTTGTTAAAAATGTAGCAAGAAAGGCTCAATTAGACTTTAGCCTTAGTCAAATTGAGTAAATCAAATTTCCACATCAGCAAGACAACTTGGAGGCAGTTAACTAGTGTGAAAAGGCTCTTTCCACTTAATTCACTTAGTAAATTTCAGTTAGAGGGCTTGGAGTTCAGTTATGCATGTGTGATTGCTAAATTTTAGTAATCCAGTTCAATTATTTTCAGTTGTATTCAGTTAACTAACCTCTAACTATTGATAGAGTCATGTGAAGCCTAGTTTTGCAGTGGGACAACAATCTAACTCAAAGATTTTTCAATTAACTAATCAATCAACCCAAAATATCTAGTGCATGCAAAGGAATTCAAATTCCTCAACTAAAGTGGATATGACAAGGCAATGTAACATCAGTTGTAAACTAGTTTAAGTGTACGAGTGTTGCATGAGGTCAAGTGATCCATCCTTGGGAATTTCACAATCAATTTGAAGGAGATTCCTATATTTTATGGGCTAATTTTCTCAAGATTTTCACAAGGAAATAGGAGGCTTGGTGGGAAAATAATTTGTTAAGTGTTGGGCAAAATTCTCATTGAGCAAAGAGAACAATTATTCTTTTGCAAGTTGCACTCAAAACCGGAGCTAGCAATTGTAATAGTTTCTCTATTCAACTAATTAATGCAAAGATTCTTGAGGATTTTTTCCCAGTTGGGTTCCCCTAGAAATCATTTTGTATTTGTGGTTTTCATTATTGCATGTCTATGCATGTTGTTCTAAATTGTGATTTTCATTTCACAAATTAGTAGAGTATAATTGTGTCTCTTATTTTTCAGTTTGAAATCTTGAGAATATGCAATTTCTATCAAATGTATACATCATATTAGAGCCCTAAAATCACATTAGAACTAGTATTTCAAAATTATCTCCCAGGAATTTCGATTTCGTAGCTTCAGTGCAATAGTTTTTCTTCAGGACTGAGAGAATGTCTTTCAACGGACTGAGATTGGAGTATGCCCTAGAGGGTAGCTCGAATTTCATATCCTAGAAGGATCAGATGGAAGCAATGCTCCATGATAATGGTGTGTTAGAATATGTTAAAACTAACATGGAAAAACCCTAGCAGTCGAATGCATAACAATTAACCCAATGGAAGAAGGATGTTGCAAAAGCTAGGAGAATTATTCTGGAAGGTGTGAGAGACCATGTGGTCTCAAATATCCATGGAAAAGAGACATAAATTTGTGATGTGGAAGACATTGACTAAGCTATTCGAAAATAGTCGTGACCATAGAAAATTGGCCCTGAAGGACAAACTTCAAAACATTAGGATGCAGCAAAATGACATTATTTCAGAGTATCTCTCCAGGTTTACACAAGTTCAAGATGAGCTTGGAGGGATTAGGTTGAATGCAAAATAGTATGACCTAGTCATACTAGCTCTTCTAATCCTTCCAAAACCTTGGCACAACTACTAAGGCTTTGTGAATAAAAGGGAAAAATTACCGAATTGGGAAAGGTTGTGTTCCAATTTGGTTCAAGAAGAGTTCAAGAGAAATAACAGAGAGGGAACATCATCTAAAGCTAAGGATGAATAGAATTTTGCATTGGTTGGAAATGGGAAGAAGGAAAAAGGAAAGAATACCTAAAGAAAACCTAAATCCAGCCAAAATAATGGCAAGAAGAAAGACTTGTGTAAGATAAAATGCTTCCACTGCCACGAATTCGAGCATTATGTAACAAAATTTATGCATAAGAAGTCTACCAAGAATATTTCAGGAGGAGAAATAGGTGAAGCATTTAATTCAAAATTTGAATTAGACTTCACCCTAATAGCATGCATTATGGGGATTGTGCGGTACGTTGATTCCGGTGCCTCATTCCATATGACAAGGTGCAAGGAGTTTTTCAGTAGCTTGGAGGAGAAGGATCTCTATATGCATATCAAAATGGGGTATGATGGAAGGTACATTGTTACACGAATTGGTACTATCACCTTTGAGAGGGAGAAAGCCTCTCCTCTTCGCCTTAAAGATGTTATGTTTGTAGCTAAGCTAAAGAAGAACCTAATCTCTATAGAAGTATTGGAGGATCATAGCTATGATGTTATTTTAAATTAAGGGAAATCCTTTCTGGGACACATAGCTACTGGGTAAGTGAAACAAATTGGAGTTCAAGTCAAGAACCTATACAAACTTTAGATGGGAGATTGTACTGCATTGACTAACGAGGTCGAAAAAGTGTCAAGTCGAGATGTTGGAGAACTATGATGTGAGAGATTAGGTCATCTACCCCATTGTGCCTTAAAAATCATGCAGCAAATTACAATCGGTCTCCCTAAAGGCTCCCTTGACCAATAGGATGTCTGTAAGGGTTGGACATTGGGGAAATATGTCAAATCCACTTTCAATAGCTGAGATAGCAGAGTAGATGCAATATTGGAGCGAGTCCACTCTAATGTTTGTGGACCCTTTTCTACAGCCTTCATAACAAAAACATAAGTACTGTGTTATTTTTATTGATGGTTTCTCTAGAAAATATTGGATATTCTTCTTGTGGAAGAAGGGTGAAGTTCTCTCAAAATTTATTGAATTCAAAAAATTATTTGAGAAGGAGATTGGGAAGAAGGTGAAGGCTCTTAGGAGCGATAATGGAGGTAAAAAAATTTCACATTCCTTTAAGGATTTATATGCCAAAGAAGGTATTTGAAGAGAGCTAACAACACTCCATAACACACATCAGAACGGGGTATCTCAGAGGACTAACGGGAGCATAGTGCGAGAAACAATGGCCATGTTGCATAATTAGGGGTTTCCATTACATCTATGGGTAAAAGAATGCAACACATTAGTTTACTTATAGAACCAAAGTCCTCGTAGAATACTTGGTATGATCGCACTAGAGGAAGCCTTCTTTAGGAGAAAGTCTAATCTATCTCATTTCAAAAATTTTGGAGCTCCAGTTTATTGTCATGTCTCCAAGGATTCAAGGAAAAAACTTGAGCCAATATCAAAGTTAGAGTTTTTGTAGGATACACTGAAGATTCACACAATTATCGGGTGTATTTTCCTTCATTGAGGATGATAATTGTAAGGAGAGATGTCAATTTTGAGGAAGACAAAGCTATGAGATGCTCTCTAAAACAAGAGTTTAGTATCCCACTGGAGCAGGAGCTTATAGCTCTAGAGGAGGAGCCTCAAGATGAGCTTCAATAGGTTTTGGAGCAACCACATGTAGAGGAGCATACAAGAGGCAGAGTCACAAACACCCACTCAACCAAAATCTTCTAGAGAGGTGAGAAAGAGAACCATAGAAGTTGATAGATTGCTACAGGATGCAAGAGAGAATGTGGGAGCCCCCACATCACAACGAAGGTATAGGAGATCACCGGATAGTTACACTAGTTACATGACTCGCATGACAGAGCTCATTGAGACAGATCTTTCCTTATTTGACGAAGCATTTTCTCAATCTATTTGGGTTGACACCATGGTGGGAGAATATGAACCCATCATGAAGAAAAATGTATGGGAGGTGGTATCGAAACTAGAAGGGAAATCAATGGTTAGTTTGAGATGGATCTACAAAGTGAAGCATGCACCATATGGGAACATCGAGAATTAAAAGGCCAAATTTGTGGCCAAAGGATTTTCTCAGATAGAGGGAGTGGACTATGAGGAAACTTTTGTACCAGTTGCAAGATATTCCTCAATCAAATCCATTCTAGCATTAGTTACATAGATGGGGTATAAAATCCACCAAATGGATGTGAATACTACCTTTCTCAACAGTCTTGTTGAGGAGGAAATTAACATAGAGAAAACCAGAAGGATTTGAGACATATGATTGGGAGTTGCATGTGTGCAGACTCAAGAGAGCATTGTATGGTCTCAAAGAGGTGCCTTGAGCATAGTACACTTGGATCAACAATTATCTTAGTGGATTGGGCTTCACCAAAAGTGAAGTAGATGCGAAAATCTATCACATTGTGGTATATATTAAGTTGCTTATTCTTGTTTTTTATGTTGATGATTTAATATTAACAGGTGATGAGCAATTGATACACTTTTGCAAAGAGGATCTTGCAAGGGAATTTGAGATGAAAGGCATGGGCTTAATGCATTACTTCCTTGGATTGGAAGTATGGCAAGGTGATAGTGAATTGTTTTCCACTTAGGGGAAGTATGACTCTAAAATACTTCAGACATTTCACATGGATAATTTTAATCCCATGGACACACCTCTAGCTACAAACTCGAGGAAGGAGAAACCCACTTCAGGTGAAGAGGTTTATGATACCATTTATAGGAAGCTTGTAGGGTATTTGATGTATCTTATGAACATAAGACCCGACATGTGTTATGTAGTAAACCTGCCAGGTCAAGCTATGGTGAGGCCTACCAATTTGTATGAGAAGGTAGCAAAGCATGTGTTACGGTACTTCGGAGGCACTACCAAGTATGGATTATGGTACAGAAGGATAGAGGGAGTGAAGCTCGAAGGCTTCATCAATGCAGATTGGTTACGGAGTCCATCAGATAGGAAAATTACTTTAGGTGTTATCTTCAATGTTGGGTCCATAGCTATTTCCTGGTACAACAGGAAGCATAGGTTTGTGGCACTCAGCTTAGTAGAGGTTGAATACATGGCTGCAATTCAAGTAGCATGTGAGGCCATATGGGTGAGGAAAATACTGGTGGGTCTTATCAGTGAGGAGATGGAGCCCACAGTAATATATTTTGGTAATCAAAGTTTTATTAAGCTCTCTAAGAATCTGATATTTCATGACAAGTCCAAGCACATTAATACCTGGTATCATAATTTGTGGGACAGTGTATAGAGGAGAATTATGTTGCTACGATACATTTCAACTGAGGAGCAAGATGTTGACATCTTGACAAATACATTGTCAAGAGGTAAATTTGAATTCCACAAGTGCAGGATAGGGGTGGTGAAAAATCCCTTTCTTTCTAAGAGGGACTGTTAAAAAATGTAGCAAGAAAGGCTTAAATTTACTTTAGCCTTAATCAATTGAGTAAATCAAATTTCCACATTAGAAAGACGAATTGGAGGCACTTAACTGGTGTTACATGGCTCTTATCACTTAGCTCAATAAATTCGAGTTAGATGGTTTGGAGTTTAGTTATGCATGTGTGATTGCTAAATTTTGGTAATCTAGTTCAGTTGTTTTTAGTTGTATTTAGTTAACGGACCTCTAACTATTGATAGAGACAGTTCAAGGTCAGTTTTGAAGTGCGACAACAGTCTAACTTGGAGATATGTCTGTTATTTGATCAATCAACCTAAAATAGCTAGTGCATGCAAGTAATTTGAATTCCTTAGCTTAAGTGGAGATAACAAGGTAGTGTAACATCAATTATAAACTAGTTGAAGTGTATGGGTGTTGCATGAGTTCAGATGATCCATCCTTGGTAATTACGCAATCATTTGGAGGAGGTCCCTATATTTTAGGGTCTTATTTCCTCGAGAATTGTGCAAGGAAATAGGAGGATTGGTGGGAAAATAATTGGTTAATTGTTAGTCAAAGTTTCTCATTGAGCAGAGAGAAAAAGTATTCTATTGCAGGTTGAGCTCAGAACTAGAGTTAGCAATTGTAATAGTTTCTTTATTAAAATGATTAATGCAAAGAGACTTGAGGGGTTTTCCCAGTTGGTTTCCCATATAAATCATTGTGTATTTTTTTCTTATTGCGTGTCTATGCATGTTGTTCTAAATTTTGATTTCCATTCTGCGAATCAATAGAGTAGAATTGTGTCTCTTGTTTTTCAGTTTGAAATATTGAGTAGTTGCAATTTCTATCAAATTTCTACACAACTTTCACATAAGGCAAGTGAAAGAAAGACTTATAATATTGTTGTAACAATGAAAAAATTGTGTAAAATCATTAAATAAACAATCTACAATGTGAATCAATTAGATTGACCAATAAATGAAGCTTGGGCTTGCATTTTAGTGAAGCAAAGCAATTTGGATTGCTTCACAAAAATTCACACCAAACCTTCATTTCAAGGCCAAATTGATTGATTTAACTTGGAGAGTAATTTCTTTATTCATAGGTAACATTAATACAATTAGATATTTTTTTATTTTTCACATATATGTTTGTATTTTAAAAAATACTCCAAATTGCATGGATTTCAAAGGGTAAAAGACAGGGTTTATGTGCCTCAAATAAATGCACACCAAGAATGTTTGAGAACAAGGTGATGGACAAAGAAGAATCAAACTTGAATTTTAACAGTTTAAACTTGTAGTTGCTTGGTTAAAACATTATAAGGTTGGATGACCTTATTTTAGTAGTAATTATGATCCAGATTTAAACAGGAATGCAACAAATTACAGATATAATCATACATACAGAGATGTAGTAGAAATAATATTTCATTTCATTACTGTAAAATACCGAAATATGCTTACAAACAGAAGTGGAAATGAAATAACTAGGGCAATGGTAGCTTATCTCTGCGAAGAGATGTGGCAGCTACATGCCTATGAACTGTCTTACAATGAGGCTCGAAGGCCTCTTTATTGTTGAGAAACAATGGAAAACCCTAAAAATCGAAAAAACTAACCCTAGGAAGTGAAGTGCCAAACTATGGGCCTTGTTTTGGATAAATTGGTACATCAACTTCCCGGGGTCGTAGCTTTGGCATACGATCTCTGTTTGACGCGCACAATACCTCGTTAGAAAGATATATCTGAGGACTACAACTTTGGGAAGAGAAGCATTAAACAATGGACCCATGTTGCACCTAGTTTTCCCAAAAAAACGTCGTTTAGGGCCTCAAAACGGCTCTGGAAGTTCAAGACCTGAAAAATCGCTAAAAATAGTAAATTTTGCTACAATTAAGGAAACTGAAAAAACTAAAAGAAACAATGGTGGGCATCTAAGTGGAATTGACGGGTGGCCACCAATATCCACCTGGACCAAATTAGGTTTAAATGTTTCCAAGGGATAGATAAAGATATATCACCTAGGTTTTGCAGGGTCTATTTTAGGGTTTTTCTATATTGTACATATTTTTTAGGGTTGAGTTTAAGATTAGGTCAAGTAGCCTAGTTAGGGTTTAAAGATAAATAGGTATGGAGAATGGAACAAATAGGACTAGTTCTTATTTCTTGTCTGGAAATGAAGTCTAAGTAAATATATAACAATGAAAAAGAGTGTAAAATAATTAAATAAAAAAACTACAATTTTTTTTTTAACTGTAACGGTTATAGATTTTATTTATTTGAAAAGATCTTGGGTCTTTGCCAGAGTGACCCCTAGTACATTGTAGAGTTCTAACTGTTTCTAATTATGATCAACTTGATTTTCAGGGCATTTGAACAAAGCTTTCATTGTTTACAATTAATAGTCCTTTCATAAGAGAGTTGCCTTTGTTTGCCATCTGATTGGCTTCACTATTTGACTTTCTAAGGATATGATAAAACTTGCACGTGTCGAAGTCTAGGAGAACTCTCTTCAATCTATCCAGTATTTTGTTGAGGCTGGCATTGCTAAACAGTGTTCCCAAATATAGCTTTTTTATTATTATCTTTGAATCTCAGAAAACTTGAAGGTCTTTGGCGCCTTTATCTCTTGCAATAAGGAAAGCTTTGAGAAGCCCGAGAATCTCTGCTTGATTGTTGGATTTCTAGCCTAGTCCCCAGTTGAAACAGTCTTTTGAAGCCCCTTCTAGAGAGTAGATGACCCCCCCAGCACCAGCAGCACCCGAATTACCTTTAAACGCTCCGTCAAAGAAAATTGTGAATAAGTTTTGAGACCGCCACCAAGATTGAAAATTGTCATCATCGTCTCTTATGCGCCAATCCTGATTGTCCTTTTGAGGGCAGAGGAGATGCTTACGCGGATAGGGATCTAGCTGGCCTAGCCACCTTTTTTCTTCGGTCAATAATAAAGGGTCGTCTTTGAAGTACTGTTGTTGGGCCGCTTCCAAGAGAAAGGATTTAGCTTTTACAGCTACTTGCAACGGTGAGTGCCTCATCTCTCTGAAGATCAGCTGATTGCGAGCGAGCCAAAGCTAACAACAAACATATTTGGGGAGTGTTGTCCAAATTTTGCACCAGAATGATTTGGGAGGGATGCGTTGGAGATAGCATAGGCTCCATGAGGCAAAGAGATCTGAAACAGAGATTTGGGAAGGCAATGAAATCTGAATTTCCTGTAAAATGATTCTCCAAACCACTTTAGCAAAGTTGCACTCCAAGAAAAGGTGTTGGGCTGTCTCGAGATTGTTGTTGCATAACACACATCTATGCAGGCCTGCTATATTCCTTTTTTCCAGGTTGTCATCAGTTAAGAGTTTATTATGGACCAGAGTCCAAAAGAAGAAATTCACTTTTGGCAAGGTCAGGGAATCCCAGAAATTATTCCAAAAGGCCGGAGTTTGTCTGTTGTTTCTTGAAGCCTGCAATGCTCTATAACCTGCATTTGTGGTGTAGACTCTGGACTAGCCCCAACCCAAGCTATCTTTCATGGATCTGTTGACAGGGGATGCTTCCTCCAGCAGATCTTCGAGCAGGGTTTGTTGAAGGGAAAACCGGGCAAGGACTTCATGAAAATCCCATCCTGCCCAATCTCCATGTTGGTCCCATTTTGAAAGATCGTATATGGTGTTGACTCTTGCTTGCTTCAACCAGTCCCTGAGATCAGCTATTTCCTCATTATTGTTCATTGCTTCTTTCCCCATAATGTTGTCAAGCCATAGATGGGTGCGTTTGTCGTTGCCAGAAATCCTGTAGACCTGTTTGTTGAAGAAATTGTTGCTTTTGCAACATAATTTCCACATCTGTGTGTTGTTTACTGTATTAGCATTTTACAGATTGCTGAGGGATTTGTTGAGTCCCTACTTTGTATGCAGCGTGACGCTAACCGGATGAGAGGGCTCGTGGATCAGCTTCCACAAAATCTTTCCTCCCAGCGCTAGATTGACGAGAGCAGGGTCTCTAATTTGCAACCCACCTTCTGCCATTGTTTTTTTCACCACTTCCTAGCTCACCAGATGAGTTTTGTTTTCGTTGCCCTTACCTCCCTGCCACAAGAAGTCTCTGAGCAGTTTGGAGATCTGCTCTGTTACATTTCTTGGTGCTAGGAGAAACGCTGCCTGGAAAATTTGTAGCACCGACAACATGGATTTTATTAAAATTACTTTGCCTCCCTTCGTCAACCAATAGCCTCCCCACACTGCGTTTTTTGTTTTAATTTTCAAGATTATTTCGCTCCAAAGCGATCTTTTATTGGTTCCAGATACGATAGGAAGGCCCAGGTACTTGAATCTGTCCCATGTTGCTTAGCCTTTGAATCCGAGGAGAGCGATTATGCCATTGAGTTCCCTCTAGTCTATATTCCAACTAAATACTTCACTTTTTCTCTCGTTGATTAAAGGCCCAGAGGCTCTACAATAACTTATGAGAACAGTGTCAATGGCTTTGGCTATTCTAATGGAGGCTCCGCCAAGGAGAAGGGAATCATCAGCAAATAGAGCGTGTTTCAGGGCATCTACTCCATGGGAAGGTTTGAGACCCGAAATGTTGCCATTAATTTTTTCAGCAGTGAGTTTACGACTTAGGGAGTCTGCCATTATGATGTACAGGAATGGGGAGAGAGGGCATCCCTGCCTGATACCTCTCTAAGTTTGGAAGAAATTTGTGGGGCGACCATTGACTAAAGGGGCAATCCACGGTTTGTCGATGCAAGCTTTAATAAGATTAAAAAATTTGGTCGAAAATCCAAAGGAGAGAAGTACTTTGCTAAGAAAAGAGTGATCTACTCTATCGAAGGCGTTTTCCATATCTAATTTAATCAACATACCTTTTTCCTGTCGCTGCTTGCTTGAGTGTATAGTCTCCTGAACTTGGATTACATTGTCTAGAATATGCCTGCCTTCCACGAAACCACCTTGAGGAGAGGAGATCAGTCTTTTTAACAAAGGCTTGATCCAGTTTGCTAACAGTTTGGCCAGTATTTTATATGAAGCGTTACACAACGAAATGGGCTTGAATCTTGCAAATGACTCAGGGTTGGTGTCTTTGGGGATTAAAGCGAGGTAAGTGGAGTTGGTTCCTCCACCTATCTTGGTTTTTTTCATAAACCAACCTATCATTTTGAGGAGATCAGCCTTGATAAGGTGCCAACAAGCTTTGTAGAAATGGATTATAAATCCATCAGGCCCGGGGGCCTTGTCTGCGTCCATGGACCAAATGACGTTTATGATTTCCTCCTCAGTAAATGGTCTGCAAAGAGTTTTGTTATCTTCATGATTGATGAGAGAAGGGATATTAACGAGGAAGTCCGCTGCTTCCTCATTTTTGCTTTGAGTTCCTTCTCTGAACAGTTTCCTGTAGTGGGTTTCTGCGGCAGCTTTGACTTGGTTGAACCCTTTGCAGACATTGCCCTCAGCTGTTTTGATTTCTGCTATATGGTTCCTAGACAATCTCGCTCTGTATTGCCGGTGGAAAAAGGAGGTGTTCCAGTCTCCAACCTTCAACCACAAACTTCTGGATTTAAGTCTCCAGTATTCTTCTTCCTTTTTGAAAGCTTGGTATGTGATTCGTTGGGCTTTTATTTCCTTTTCCAGCATCTCTATTGTGATATCTTTTCTTTCCATCTCCATTTGCAGAGTCTGCAATGCATGGACTGACTCCTTTCTTTGACTGATAGGAGATGGGGCTGGTCTCTCTATCCAGTGCTTCAGGACCTGTTCTATGGCTTTCAACTTTTGCTACCAGACATAGCTTGGGGATCCCATGAAAGTTTCTGCCCATGCTGCCTTCACTGTCTCTAGAAAACCTTCTCTCTCAATCCAAAGGGGACTGAACCGAAACGGAATAGGACCCAGGTCTTCTTCATCTTCCAGGAGGAGCTGAATAGGCTTATGATCAGAAGCAAGTTTAGGCAGAATTTTTGTGATGATTATCTTTTTATTCATCATTATGGAGCTTTGCACTAGGAAACGGTCTAATCGTGCTGAGATGTGGTCTGCACCAACTCTGTTATTGGACCAGGTATAAATGCCTCAGATAGGATTGAAGTCCAAAAGGTCCCAGCGTTGAAAGAGCTCCTCCACCACTTCTAGCATGGGGTCTCTGTTGCTTGATCCCCCCCCCCCCCCTCCCTCTTCTCTTTTGCTTTCATTATGATATTAAGATCCCCGACTATGATGATATTGTTGGGAGACAACTGCTCTAAAAAGGCGGTGAGGGTATTCCAGCATTCTCTTTTTTCATAGTAAGAAACTGGGACGTAAAGATTGAAGAGGGAGAGAGACAACTTGCTTGCTTTGTGCATCAATTCCATAAAAATCGAATGCTCTGTTGCATGATGATTTTTCAGATGGAAAAGGTCTTCATTCCAGAGAGTCGCCAACCCTCCAGAAGTTCCCCTTGAATTGATTGCTTTTCCTGTTCTTTTATTCCATTTTAAACTGCTTATCTCTAGAAGGGATTGGCCTTCTATTTTGGTCTCTTGGAGCATGAGGATATCTCAGGGCTCTGCTTTCATAAGGTCCTTCATTTCTTCAATTTTGGAGGGATTCCCCAGTCCTCTATAGTTCCAAGAGACGAGATTCATTATTTACTTAAGGGGGGATTGAGGCCTCCCTTGGAAGCCCTTGGTCTGGTATTTCGCCCAATAGACATTTCTATTGTAGCATGGCTCCCTTGTATTTTGAGTCTTTCTGCTTCCTCCTCCCTCTTTTCTTTGTGTTATTTTCTTCCCGCTTTTTTCGTTTGTCTTTCATAGGTTTCATCCTCCGAAGAACCGGAGCTTTCCAATGGTTTTTTCCTTGCTATTTCTGCATATGAGGGGTTGGAGGGACTGCCTTGGATGGCTTCATTCTGTATTGCTTTCCCTTCCTCTTTGTTTGAAGGAGGAGTGTCTGCCTATTCTACATTCTCCTAGGGTAGGGTTACTTGAATGTTCTGAGCACTTTCTATTCCATTTAGCATTGCTTCTGTTTCCTGGTTAGATTTGGTGCTGTTAGGGCCTCCATCCATATTGCCTTTTCCTGTGCCTTTTTTTGAGGTTTCATTTTTCTGGACTAGAGTCCATTGTTCCCCATTTTGTTTGTCTCCTTGCTCCTCCATTTTATTTTTACAGTTCTTTGCAAAGTGTCCATGACCGTGCCAATGTCTGCATTTAAAGGGTAGTTGTTCATAGTCCAACTCCTGGACATGTGTCCATCCGGCAACTATGAGTTTGATGGCTTCTGGTAACCCCTCTTCTAGGTCCACTTCTATGCAAATGCGGGCGCATGAATACTGGTCTTTTCTCGCAGCTTGATCTATGTATTTTCCCAGTGCATTACTTATGATTTTGAGGGATTTTTTGTTCAAGCAGTGAAGAGGCAAATGGGGGAGTCTAACCCAGACTGGGACAGCAGAAGGGATGTCCTGGGTGGGATCAAAGTCAGGAGACCATTTGTTTAGATAAAGACCATGGGGTCCCATAAAATACGGTTCATTTCTAAAGATTAAGCCTCTGTCTTCTGGGTTTTCGAAGACAAACACAAAGAAACCCTTACCTACAAAATAACTTTTGACTCCCTCTTTGATCAAAGGCTTCCAATTCCTTTGATTCCATTCATCAACCATCTTGGGAGAAGGCCAGAGGCCCGTGAACTGACCTATGAGGCCCCTCTCTGCAAGGTTCAAGGCTGCTTTGCAGGTTTCTTCTTCTGGGAGGGCCACCGATGGAATTGTGTCTAGTTTCTTGACGAACTTCTATTGAACAGCTGAGGGAGGGCGCTTTGGTCCAATGGTTACCATTGCTCTGAAAGATAGCACCTCCGAAGGCGGCGAAGGAGGGTCAGGGTCCTCGCAAGCCTCCATTTCCTGAGGCTGGATGAACAGAAGGGCACAGTGGTCACGGTCGCGTAGGAGCAGTCGACCGCTTGCAGAGCGCACGAAAAAAAAGTCGTTAAAAAAAACTACAATTTGAATCAATTAGATTGGCCAATAAATGAAGCTTGGGCATGCATTTAGTGAAGTAATGCAATTTTAGCTTGCTTCACAAAAATGCATACCTAGTATTCATTTCAAGGCCAAATTGAATTATTCAACTTGGAGAGTATTTTTTTACTCGTAGGTAACATTAATAAAATTAAATGTTTTTTATTTTGCATAGATATGATTGTGTTGTTCAAAAATACTCCAAATTGCATGGATTTCAAAGGGTAAAATGTAGGGTTTATGAGCCTCAAATAAATGCACACCAAGAATTTTTGGGAACAAGGTGATGGACTAAGATTTGAATATTAATAGTTGAAACTTTTAGTTAGGCTTGGCTAAACCCTATAATTAAGTAAAGTTGGATGACCTTATTTTAGTAGTAATCAAGTTTAAATCTTTCCAATGGATAAATAAAGAGATAGCACCTAGGGTTTGCATGGTCTATTTTACGGTTTTTCTATATTGTACATATTTTTTAGGGTTTTAAGTTTAATAGTAGGTCAAGTGACCTAGTTAGGACATTTACTATAAAAATGTTTAGGTTCCATTTTAATGCAAAAAGGACATTTACTATGATTTATGAATAACCAATTGCATGATGGAAATTTGGTCAATTCTACCCATGAGAAAGAAGCGATGGACATCTTACATGCCATCAAAATATTACAACCCTATTTTTAAAAGTGTTATCTTTAATAAATTGTATCTTATATCTAAATATTAAATTTGAGTAACAGAGAAAATTTAAAGCACCTTATATACAATTATATTCACTTGATAAAATTATATTTTCTTTATAAAAGTGATTTATAGAAAAATAAAGCAATAAGCTAAAAAAAAATCATTTACGCATGCATTCGTCGTGGTTTCTTCAATGCACATTCTTGTATTCAACGTGCATTCCTCATGGTCTATGTCATGTGCATTCTTGCATTCAACGTGAATTCAGCTAGCATGCCTTGAACCCAGACAATAATGGCCTCAATTGAAACAGGGGCATGCTCTTCCCCGCAAACAATTGACACATGAGGTTTGCAGGAGAAGTTCACAGTCAAAAAATTCAAAGAGTGTGTCAATACAGGGAGAGATACAAACAATTGTCCAACAGGTATGCTAGATATCTTGAGAATAACATAAGTTTATAAATTTATATTTGGACAGTTTGATTTCTAAAATGATGAGATAGATGAGGCCATCAAAAATTATGATTGTAAGGCCATGGAATTAAAAATATATGGGAAGAGGATTAACCTGGACCCTGAAATGGTTTCTAGAGCAAAAAAAATCCACACAGAGGGGGAGCAATATTTAACTCCAAGAAAACCCCTAAGCAAGAAAAGAATTTAATGACCAGTAAAATATGTGGGAAAAAAAGTATATATTTCAAGGAAAGGATTAAGAATGCAAGATGTTCCCCAAGGACTATACAAATCCTTGATTTAATTTGTCCTTAGGACAATTATGAGTCATCACTCGTATGATATTTTCAATGACTATATGAGGCTATTTATTCATTGGGTTCAAGGCATGGCCATAGATGTCCCTCATCTGTTGGCTAAAAAATTCCACTATGCCCTACAAGAATGTAAAATTAAGAAGGTTAAGTTCAGTTTCTCAGGAACGCTATAGAAAATTATCAATTTGTATTGACTTGGTGTTGAAAATAGGCCTCTTAAAACTAATAGTAGGAAATAAAAATGAAAGAAGACCATTGAGGAAGGACTTGAATAGGCTCCTATTAAACGTGTGAAAATTTTTGCCAATACAATTTTCCATGTTGAAGATATAGCTGCTAGTTTTCTAGAAGACTTATATGTGTGTGTGGATGAAGATGATGAGGAAGAAGGTACGGACCATTATATGGAAACATGTAATGATGATTTTTCTATAATAAATAGAATCCATTCTAAATAGTTAGCACCTCAATATAATTTCCCTTTTATGGGTGATTCAACATATACATCTCCAAATTTAAATGTGCACAATCCAACATACAGTTTTGATAACATATTTCTTTTATCAGTATATCATAGAATTCTCCATTACAAAAAAGTTTCCATGTAAGATTCTTCCTTTATATACAGTTGGAAGGAAAAGTATGAACTAAAGGAGAAGGATATTACTAAATGCATGAAGAAGATTGCAGTGTTGAAATCAACAATTGTGCAACAAACCCAAAAATCAATGAAAGTCCTAAACTCCAACGATAAAATTACTGATGAATTTCATAATCAGGTATCCAAAATGAGCGACAAAGTTACAAGGGAGATAGATAAACTACATGTAAAGTTTAAAAAAATTTAGTCTACATATGATGAAAAAAATAGTGAACTTGAAGAAGAGTTGACAAGAAGACTAGAGGTTCTCAATATATCTCCATTGGAAACTTTAGATACTTCCAAGGTTAAATTATTAAGGTTATTGAATGAAAAAGATAAATTCATTGAATATTTAAAGGATGAAATTTCAAATAAATCTAAAGATCAAGACCAATAGAAGCATGAATCAGAGGTTGAAGCATACAAGAAAAGAGTGACTAAGTTGGAGAAAACTTGTCATAGGCAAGCTAATAAGTTGAAAGAGATATATCTTGAAATTTCCCTCTCAAAATAGGAGACTAAAGAACTTTAAATGGAAAAATATCAACGTTTTATAGAAGGTGGTACTGAGAGTGGGGATAAAGGTCAGGGTATGGGTAAATGTACAAGCCAGGATACATGAGTAAAACAAATGCGTTCAAATGACTTAGAGAAATCCAATCCAAAAGCACAAGTGAAGGTTTTAGAGACCATTGTCTTAGCCCTGAATTATGTGGGTGATCTCCATGTCTCACCACCAGTTGTTCAGTCACTGACGAAGGTGGTAGATGAGAGAGAGAAAATAATTACAGAGCAACACAACAATCTCATCAGTGGCCAAAAAGCACAAAATTTGGGATGTGACATGGAGATACAAAATTTGAAATTGTTTGTTTCTGATTTGCAACAACAATTAGAGAGGGAAAAACAACAACAATCAAGGGAAAAATAGCTTGAGGATGAACTACAAGAACTCACTAGGGAATTAGCCAAATGTACATATCTACTGAAATCTACAAAGGAAGATCTTGAAAGGAAGGAAACTAAGTACAAGCAAAAATACAAGAAGAATGTGGATTTATTGAACATGATAAGACAAGAAAATGCCAATATGAGAGAAAATTATGAAAGGAAAATTCGAAAGCTTCAGCAAGGATCAATGAATATGTTTGTTGTAGTGCCTGAACAATCATAACTCTCCATAGAAGGAAAGAGGCACTCTTCTTCTCAAGAGGAGGGCTTGCAAAATCCTCCCAAGCATCCTCGAGTTTCAGAAAAGCAATTTTTAGGTGTTGTATCTACATAGACACATTTCAACATGTAATATAAATATCATTATTTTTTATAACATGCATTTTTTAATAAATTTCTATTCTTTTTTGAGGACTTAATTTTATGTCTCCTTCATGGAGTTTTTATTTGGTTATGGTCTCAGTGAGATCTAGTTACTCTTTATTTTTCGATAATGTAATGGACTTTTATAAGTTGAAAGCTTATTGAACAAAGAAATCGGTGCTATGGAATATACTAAATTTATATTTTAAATACAAAATATTTCTTCTTTCCATAGTAGAAGAAACTTACAATATGCTTAGTGCATCATACGGAAAAATTTACAGTAGGGTGTCTCAAAAGGCAATCTGGGGGTTGTTGGAGCTGGTAAAAAAGTATTGTCTTATGCTTGGGGGATTGGTACCGCCTCAATTAATCAGGTAGAGATGTGGGTTGCCTGTAAAAGTCTCTCCATTCTTCTCTAGCACGGTTTTCTCTATAAATAAGAAAATTGCATAAAACTTACATGAGATACAAATTTACTAACATCAAAATGAAACAACTACATAATAATATTGTATATATCAACATCACTAGGATTATAATCCATATATCCTTATCTCACGAGACAAATATCCTTCTAAGACTGAAAAAATAGTACAAAAATAAGGCTTCAAGTCTCAAGAAATTATAAACTCCAACTCCAACATTTCAAAGTATCAAGAAAAAGAAATAATGTCTTTACTTAGTTATTAAATAAACAATATACAATTGGAATCAACCATATTGGCCAAGAAATGAAGCTTGGGTGTACATTTTAGTGAAGCAAGACAATTTTTTCCTGCTTGATAGAAATGCACGCCCAACCTTCATTACAAGGAAAAATTGAATAATTCAACTTGGAGAGTATTATTTTACTCATAAAGAACATTAGTACAATTAAATTTTTCTATTTTTCCCATACAAAATAATTTTCCTTAGGCTTAGTGAAATATTTCAATTTGTTGTATAATACAAATTAATGAACAAACTTTGCATACATGTAGCATAATGGTTTGGATTTACATTGTTTTACATATATGATATATGTAATTATATTTTTTTAACAATTGCATATTTAATGTATTGTTATTCAATAAGTTCTTCATCCTATTTCAATCTAGTTTTAACCAATAAGCTAACAACACCTCTAAAACATTATCAACCAACAAATGACCACTAACCATGCTAGCTCTTATCCAAGTAATCCTAGTTTTTTTACAAACAATTCATACCAAATATTGAACGTTTTAAGGATTTTTCAATAAGTAATTTGTATCGACACATATAATACTAAAGCATTTAAAATTTTAGGCCACAAAAATCATAATTTTGTAAACATGGATTACAAATAATTTTGAAAACATGGATAATGGATTGCAACAATGTCATCCATTGTATCATTGTCAATATTCATATTTTCTTTCAAGTATTTAATATTATGATCATCCTCATCTTGACCTAAATCATCTTCATCATCATTGAAATTTGATTGTAGACCATTTATATTGTTATCAGATCAATTTGGATCATCATTTTCTATACCATCCATATTGTTGTCTTCTATAACATGATCTAACTCTGGGTTGTTATTTTCTTCTGCCTAAACATAACGATATTCAACATCATCATGGATGTGAATTTATTTGATGTTCTCTAGTTCCTCTCTCTCATTTTGTTGGCCACCATTGTTTTGCTCAATATCCACTAGTGCATCGTCAAATACATGCCTTAATATTGGATCATAATGTATGAAAAATATTCATTTTGGGTCCAAAATATCTTCATACCTTCGTATGAATGACATACATATATTATACCTATGTTATAACAATTTTATTGTTTAATAAACACACGCACACACACACACACACACATAATGTTAATGAACTATGCATTAATAGATTAATGATCACTACCACTTTTTGTTTGAGTTAAATAAATACCTTCTCACAATGAATTGGAAGAACATAAGGCTCCTTATCCTCTGGTAGGAACCTTGAGGAATCTATGGAAAACAATCTGCTATGGGTGTCATGTTTCCATGTCCTCTCAAATTCTTCATACCATCTACACTTAAGAATACAACATTTAACAGAGCAGTAATCCATCTCAATAATTTGTTTGATTTTCCAAATATATTGTAGATTCCCTTCAATAATATTATTATATTTTGAGCTTGATCAACGGGATTGCTTGAAATCAACAACGATGCCACAATCAAAGGATTGTCTCTTTATATTTACACTTTCTACACAATAATGTCGACCATTTTCCCACATTTCAAGATATTTTCTCGCCTGTGAAACACCATTTATTTCAGTGAAAACAAATATAATGACAAATATTAAAGCACAGATATCTAAAATCCAGAATCATTTCCCTGTATGGAGGGGATACATGGAGTGAAATCATTTTACTCGAAAAATTCAGAGTGAAGATAGCAAGAAGAGCTACATTCATAGCTATTTAAAACTCTCATTTAGCTCTTCTACTATCAACATTTAGAAATAGTCTTGATGATGGATCCCTGTTGAGATTTGAAATGTTGATAGAATATGGTTATTACTGTGGGTTCTTCGGTAACTAACTCGGAAAATATTAAAACAGTTAATAGTGTCAAAATTGTAAAGAAAAAAACATTTTGTAAAATTCCAACATTGCCTTTATTTCACATCCTCTACACATGTTGATTTCATCTTCTTTTATGTTTGAATCTATACTTGCATATTATATTTGATTTTGAATTTGTTCAATAACCAATTGGAATGTGAAATCTTTTCCCCATTCCTCAAGCAAATCAATGGTAAGTGGAGTATTCATTGGGTTCAATCTCTTAATAAACGGTCTCATTGCTTCTAACACTTCTTCTCTCTTTTTATCATATAAATCAATCCATTTATTCATAAATTCCATGTCGTACCTAATGAACTTATCGAATATAGCACTTTCGTTTGCACCTATTACATGTCAACATGCTTATTTCAAACTCCAAATGTTATGATGTATATTTGACAAATAAATTATAGAGTAAATTAATGATTGCAAGGAAAATGACCATAATGATCATGAATTTACTTACTAATGTCTACTTCAACTCCATTAGATTATGGTTTTTCTCCATCTATAATATCTTATGCTCATTATTCATCCCATAATCGTGGCCCATCTTCAAAATCCTTACCAAGGAATTCACATTGGAAGAAAAATGTTTTATCCAACACATACCCTTTAGCCATGCAACCCTCTAGATGTGCCTTTTGTCGAACATATATTTTTAGGGCTTCCATATACCTCTCAAAGAAAAACATCCACCTCATTTATAGGACACCCACCAATTAAATGTCATTGACTAGGTGTATAGGTAAATGGACTTGCAGGTCCATAAAACTCTTAGGGAGCTCCTTCTCAAAAAAACATACAATTTTTGTAATTTCCTTCTTCCATTTTGGCACTTCACATTCATGGATCTCCATGGAGGTCACCCACCTAATATAAGAACATAAGATTAGTATGAACCTTTAGTAAAAAAACTAAAAAGCAATATAATATCTCTATGTCTCTCACACAAAAATTTCATATGAGATACCTTGCAAATGTTGACAATCAACTTATGGCATTCCTTAAGTCAACGGTAAGACATGAATCCCCCATAATTTACAATTGTGTGATATGCTATCAAATGAATTTCTCAAAGGTCATTAGTAATTTTTCTCACACAACATAATATCAAAATATATTTTGTACTTAATCAATGTTACTAGTAAAAGTTAAATGATGATAGTACCTTCCTGAAATTATGAAAATCGCGTGTTTTGAATTTTGTCAGATGTCGATCAACTATAAAATATTTTCCCAATGATAACTTATAGCCAGTAGGTGTCCTCATTGAATGAATGATTTTTTTCAGTTGGTCTAGATATTTTTTTTTCAAAATCCATGGATCTTCTGCATATGTTTCATTTTCTCTATTTGGCAACAAATGTCTTCTACCAAATCCTATATACAAAAGAGCAATATCTCTCCTTGAAGACAAGGTTTCCTTCTCCTTTCCTGATATATGTCGAAATATATAATCTCATACATTTTTTAGGATCAGCATAGGACCTAATAGGTGAGTTATTAATAGATCCTTCCAATAAGGGAGCTCATAAAATATGGATTTCTTTTTCATTGCTTCTAGCGTATTAACTAGAACTTGTTATGGTTCTTCAATTGAATCACCCTGATAAAAAAAAACCTCCCAAGTTTTCGATTCAACATCTTCATACTTCTTAAACCAATCACCCGAACCCATAAGCAGGGGAGGGCCTTTATTTTCAACTTTTCCATCAAATTAATTCTTCTATTGATTTCTAAACTTATGATCCGGTGGTAGAAAATCCCTATTGCTTGCATAAATAAATTTACATAGATCTTTAGAATAATTCCATTGAATTTTTTCTTCGCATCCTGGACATGCAAATATCCCTTTTGTTTGAATCCCTACAATTCAATAAGTAATGTTATTAATGTCAAAATAATAGTATAAACATAAGTATGAAAGTTGGGATGAGAATTCCCTTATGGCATTCCTTAAGTCAACAATAAGACAATAATTCCCCCTAATTTCCAATGGTGTGATATGTTATCAAACAAATTTCTCAAAGGTCATTAGTAATTTTTTTCACACAACATAATATCAAAATATATTTTGTATTTAATCAATGTTACTAGTAAAAATTAAATGATGACAATACCTTCATGAAATTATGAAAATCACGTGTTTTAAATTTTGTCAGATGTCAATCAACTGTAAAATATTTTCCCAATGATGACCCATAGCTAGTAGGTGTCCTCATTGAATGAGTGGTTTTTTTTAGTTGATCTAGATATTTTTTTTTATGCATGGAGCTTTTGCATATGTGTCATTTTCCTTGTTTGGAAACAAATGTCTTGTACTAAATTTGGTACACAAAAGAGCAACATCTCTCCTTGAAGATAAGGTTTCCTTCTCTTTTCCTGATATATGTCGAAATGTTTAATCTGGGACATTTTTTAAGATGAGCATAGGATCTAATAGGTGAGTTATTAATATACTCTTCCAGTAAGGTTGTTCATAAAATATGGATCTATTTTTCATTCTTTCTGGCATATTAACTACAACTTGTTATGGTTCTTCAATTGAATCACCCTGAAAAAAAAAACCTCCCAAGCTTTTGATTCAACATCTTCATACTTCTTAAGCCCGTCACCTGGACCTATAATCAAGGGAGGGCATGTATTTTCAACATTTCTGTCAAATTAATTCTTTTGGCGATTTCTAAACTTATGATCTAGTGGTAAAAAAACCCTATTGCTCACATAAATAAATCTACATAGATCTTTAGAATAATTCCCTTGAAATTTTCCTTCACACCTTGGACATGCAAATATCCCTTTTGTTTGAATCCCTACAATTCAATAAGTAATGTTATTAACATCAAAATAATAGTATAAACGTAAGTATGAAGGTTGGGATGTGAATTCCCTAATGGGGGTGATCATATGAGGGTACAAGTGTCCCAAGAGAGACCATTGGGGACTACGCCTTTGCCATGCATGTAATTACTTGACCTTTATGTGTTGTCCCTGCAATCAAATATCAAGTGTAATGATTAATTACCCAAATTTGGTTGTTATATCTATTATTTAGAGAGTGTTTTGATCCAGTCTACTAGATTGGGTGATGAGTTGGGGTTGTGAGGAGGTTGGAGGTGTTTGGGTCTGGTGTCATGGCAGATCGTTGGGTATTTTTCCCAGGCTAAAGAGGGTCGAGTGTGAATGTGATTCTCTAGTTTTGGATTCTATTTTCTTACTGGTCTTCCCCTGGGACCCTATTACCTGAGCGGGCAATGTCTGGTTATGTCTCCTCATCTTTGCACATCTCTGGTTGTCCATGAAATTCTGGAAAGTCTAGGTTCCTCCATCTAGTGCTCGGGGTAAGGTCTCTGTGTCTTTTAGTTCCTCTTATTTTCTATGCAATTTCAAGAATTTGTCTTTGTAGGTTGGCAATTGTTTTGTTGTGGTCTTAGTGGTTGACATTCCTCTTGGTCTATTCCGGTGTGAAAGTGATATCTTGGTCTTTGGAAAATTCGGAAGGTGGTATGAGTCTTTGTGCTGGGTTGAAGTCAAAAAAGTTTCTCCTCTCATCCAGGGTAGTTCTTTCTGCTCTCTTTATTCCCTTGGGTTACAAGGAGATTTTGTCTTGTCTAATTCTTCGGTCTATGTTGCCTCAGGTATGTTTTATTAAAGTACTTCCTATGTCGGTCTTTACATTTCTTCTCAGTGGTGGAAGTGGTGTTGTGGTCTTTGGTTTTTTTTCACCTATTATAGGTATCACAATTGTCACTTCTTGGTCTTTTCCTATAGCCGGTTTTCAATCAGTGATAAGTGTGATATGCATTGCCAACGGGGTCATCCTCATCATGGGAGGACCAGCATACCCAAGTTGGTCATCTCGAGCTTGAACACAGTTCATCATCCACCAATATGCCAAGTCAGAAGATAGAGGGCACAAAAGCCATTTCTCCATCTCACTCTCTAGGCCACATTAAGGCCCCGACTTCTTTGGACTCCCGTGCTGAGTAATTGTGGCACATCCAAATTGATTTGGATATCCTAAGGGACCACATGTATGACAACCGAAATGTAGTGGCCTACCTTACCGATACTTAGTATACTCAAAATGAAATACTGGCTCAACTAAATAGTCTCTGGCACAGTCACTGTTGCACTAATGATCACCTTCACAACTTGGAAGCGAGAGTGGAACATATTGATTTCCATATTCATGATTGTTTTGGTTAACTTTTTTCTCCCCCTATACTTCCTCCCCACCTCCCCCCTTGATTTGATGATGTCATTTCTGGTCTCTTTTTTGGTTATTACTAATACGACATGGCTTCTATGCATCACAAAAATAATGTATGCTAAGTGTCCTTTTTGGTATCCTCTAATCCCCAAACTCAAAAATTCTGGTTGAAATGAGAGTATGGGAATTGTTGATACAAAATTTGTATGATATGCCATTTTGAAAATCTAATGAAAGCATTTTGATAAAAAAAAATCATTAAAAAATAAATAAATAAATATAAATAAAAATTGTGATGAGAATAAATTATGAGTGTAAATAAGTAATAATTTTATCTTACCAGAAACAAGCACCAAGTCTTGGGAAATCATGAATAGTCCAACATAACACACCATACAACATGAAGGACATATTTATGGATGATGTGATATGTCATACATTCTTATGTCCTTTCATAACAGTTGCATCTCATCAATAAAAGCCACAAGATAAACGTCCCTTTTTTTACTTGATGTTTTCTTGGAACAATAAGAGTTAGCATAAGAAGCTCCTTTCTAAAACTCATCCATGGGGGAATATTGTATAATATCAATCTAACTAGACAAACACTATAATTTGAGCTCACGAAAGAGGCACACGCCATCAATTGCAAGACCAAACCTAATATTATGGGGTTCATATTTGAATTTTCTTGGCCATTTTTCCTTTATGTGTTTCATTGCTTTGGAGTCGATTGAAATTCGCATGAATCCATATTTAATCCTTTTCTTTACATGTTAGTCCATTAATTGTGCAAGTGACTTACAATGGAACCTTTTTTGAAGTCTAGGTATAACTGGCATGTGGCGTAAAAGATTCTTTGGAACTATAGGACCTTGTACATCTGTATGATATCTCTTCTCTTTACATATAAGAAATTCTACCTTGTCTTGACATTCATCTTTATATAAAATGAAATCAAATTTACATGAGTGAACTTGGATATATTCAAGCCCCAACTCAACCAACAATTGATGCACTTCTCTGCAAGTTGATGACAACACATTCCCTTTGGGAAATATTTTAGTTTTTAGTGCCCTGTAAGATTTCCTAAGATTAAATCAATTGAATGTTTGACTTATGATTTACATGTTTGATATGTCAATCTATACTAGGATTGTTTATATACAATATATGGTTTCAAAATCCCCTCAAATAAATATAAATGAAAGTGATGAATGTTTACAAATTACGTACACCAATTAACAATGCAAAGTAAGAAATAGATTTGAACTCACTTCATTAGGGTAGTGAATCCTTTGTCTAACCAACCAAATAATGACTTTATTTCTAATAATATTAATGTGCATGCAAATTTTGAGGTTCTACGTGCACTTAATCTGAAGATGGGTGTCTTAGTTGCTTGCTTGAATGATTCTTTCAATCTATTATCATCAAGATTACATTGGTGGTAATTACCCCTACTATCATCATTATTGTCAACCATATGGTCATTATTGCAATCATTTTTTCCATATCTAAGGAAACCTATAAGAATTTCATTCAACCCTTCTTCTTGTATTGCATTTTGACTATCATCATCATCATTAAGGCTAGCTGGCATGCCATCGATGTATGCTAATTTCATCAACTCTTCAAATTTCTCAGGTGGTAGTATTATCTCCAATCTTTCTCTTCTCACCCTAACATGGTTCAAAGGATGGTTTGGATTATCCTATCCAAATATTAATAACCCGATTTGAACATGGGTATTAGTAGGTGTGTCATCAATATCTTCTAGCTATCAATAAACACAAGTATTATTTAATGTTAGGCAACAATTGGATAAATCATGAATGTATCAATTTCAAAGAAATATAATGAAATATCTATATATATGTATATATATATATATATATATATATATATAATATATATATATATATATATATATATATATATATATAATAATATTATATTGAATAATAGAACATCATTTTATAGACATTCTTTTTTATACAATAATTTAAATAAAACACAAATTTGATAGCATAGTTTATAAAGAGTCAGTGCACACCCACTGAGTGCTCTTTGGTTTTCTGCACTTAAGAAAATCCTTAGGGAGACCTTGTTCTTCCCTTTTTCTTTTGCGCAAGAGTGTGTTTTAAGAACAGGTAACTAGTCAATAATTCATACCCAATGGTAAGGTCCACAATAGCTTCAACCATTATCACTCTATCAACCTCTCTTTCCATATCTCCATCTTAATCATTTACAACCTCATAAAATTGACAATTCATCCTTATAATAGAGTCCCTTCCCTTACTACTGTTTATAAATCCTACAATATTTTTTGTGTGTATGCATGCCCATCCATATACATAAGATGACCTCTATTCATTTCTTTTCCGCTTTCCAAATGGAGATGATGTGTATACATATTCGAATTTAGACCATATGTTGACGTGCTAGGCTTATATTCCACTAGCCTTCTCCATTCACCAATGTAATACGACGGACCATAATATAGCATTAATCTCCTAGTGGTTTATTGTGAATTGTTTCTATTTTTAGATCCCGCGTGATCATTTTGGAGAATAAAGAGGCCCATATTCGCTCCGTGAATATTGGAGGGTCATATCATGTAGGTGTATCCCCAATTTTTTAAACACCACATACACTCTAGGTATTTATTGATCATTGGGCCAACTGCAATATAGTCAATGATAAAATGGCTTTCTGTAAATTGATCTCAATCTCAAGGGAAAGTCATCATCTCCATCACATTCATTTTCATAGGTTATGTAGTCCACCTTCCCCTTGTCTTTAAGGAATCTATGCATCTTTAAACTAGTTATTGTTTTATTACTTGTTTTCATCAATTCCTCATCTTCTGAGTTGGTATATATGCACATAGTTTCATTAGATGTATCATTAGATAAATGATCATCAGACACTAGGATGGAAGTTAGTGCTCTAGGAAAAATTAAACCAAGAATTTTATACTGTAAGTAATCGTTAAGGAAAAGGTTAATTATTTTAAATAATATAATAGTGTGTTTAAAATAAGAATACATATTATTTAAATCGAATTGGAAAATTCCTTACCATAATTCCTATTGGATTCAAATCGATTGTAGGAGGCATAATACCCATTGGAAGCTCATCACCTATGTAATGTCTTTGTACAATCACTCATTTGAATTGTTTCTTTCCATGAGATATAGAACATCCACAAACAACACTTTTCTCAAAGTATTCATCCCATGTATTATAGTCTTGAGCAACCTCTTGTTTAGTACAATCAATTGTTGTGTCGTCAACATAAATTGTCATATCCTCTTCCACCCACTATCTACTATGTGATTTAACAGTTTTAGGTCCATGTCCACGTACATATCTTTTTATTTTTCTAGTTGATGTTGAAAATGCAACAAGAAAATCTATTTTTGACTTTGCCTTGGTCAAACTACATTTAAATTCGAATTTCTATTTCAGCAAAATACTTGGAGGCAGTTAACTGAAGTGACATGGCTCTTTTTAATCATTTAACTCGGTAAATTTGAGTTAGAGACACTTGAGTTCATTTCTACATGATTGATTCCTAATTTTAAGCAATCTATTTTAGTTAATTTGATTTATCTCTAGTTTAACTAGTTCTAACTATTAGAAGAACTAGTGGGGGTCAAGTTGTGGATGTGTAACGTCAACCACACTTAGTTGAAATGGATATTTCAAGGCAGTGTACTATCAGTTGTAGAAAATTCCCATGTGTACAAGTGGTGCATGCAGTCAGAGATTTGCCTAAGGCTATTATGTAATTACGTGGTGTGAAATTCCTAAAAAATAGGGGAAATTTACCAAGGGAACAACGCAAGGAAATAGGAGCTTTGGGAGGGCTTGAAATTGGCTAAGGATTGGGCCAAGTTCAGTAAATCAGGCAAAGAGATAGACTATACTATTGCAGGATGTGCTCAAGCTTGAACAAGCATTTTATTTCTTCTATATTCTCTTATTAATGCAATACAGATAGTAAGGGGTTTTAAGCAGTTGATTTTCCCTAGATAAAGCTTTGTGTATGTGTGATGTTCCTTTTTGCGTGTCAATGATTCTTGTTTTATATGGTAAATTAACTTCTGCAAATCAATAGATTAGCTCCAATTATTTTGATTTAGAAAAATTCATGAGAAATATAGAAACTACACATTATACATGGTATCAAAGCTAGAAGAGATTTTGAAGTTGTCATTATAGGAGATTCGAATTTGAATATTAGTGTTGCGGGGTTTCTTCAGGACTGAGAAGATGGCTTTCAATGGACTCAAAATCGAGTATGCCTTGGAAGGAACCTCAAACTTTGTTGCATGGAACGATAGGATGGAGGAAATATTGGATGATAATGGGCTGCTACAATACATCAAGACAAATGTCATAAAACCCCAAGTATATGATGCTTGGAATCTAGACCAATGGAAGAAGGATGTGGCCAAAGTGAGGAGAATCATATTGGAGGGAATTTGATATCATATTGTCTCAAATATCCATGGAAAAGAGACTTTTTTCATGATTTGGAAAGGACTGACTGAGTTGCTCGAGAAAAATAGTGACCACAGAAGCTAGAACTCAAGCACAAGCTTTGAAGTATCAAGATGCAAAAGAGCGACACAATTCCGTAGTACCTGAGCAAGTTTACATAGTGTCATGATGAACTTGGTGGGGTTAGTGTTACTGTTTTTTAAGAAGACTTGGTATCTCTACGCCTTTTGGGCCTTCCCAAGAGTTAGCATAGCTATTAAGATTCCATAAATGGTAGAGAAAAACTACCAATTTGGGAGAGGTTATGGTCCAATCTAGTGCAGGAAGAAATCAGGCGGAACACTAGAGACGGGACTTCATACAAGGGAGAGGATGAGGAGGAATGTGCCTTGGATGGAAAGGCAAAGAAAGGGAAAGGGAAGAAATCCCAATCTAATCATATTCGAGTCAAGAGGGAAAGAAGAAAGACTTGTCCAGAATCAAGTGCTTTCATTGTCATGAATTCAGGAACTATTCTATGAAGTATCCACATAAGAAATCAAGCAAGAATACCACAGGAGGAGAAGAAAGTGAAGTCTTGGCTCCATAGTTTGAACTTTATTTTAGCCTCATTACATGCATGGAAAGCACAATCATGGGTGGTGTGTGGTATCTCGACAGTTGTGCCTCATTCCACATGATAGGAAACAAAGAATTTTTCAGTGACTTGGAGGAGAAGGATCTCTAAATGCACATCAAGATGGGAGATGATGGAATGTATATCGTGACCAATATTGGTATCATTACTTTTTAGAGGGAGTGATGTTTATACTGGGGTTAAAGAAGAATATAGTTTTCATAGCAGTGTTGTAAGATCGTGGCTACGATGTGATATTCAACAAAGAGAAGGATTTCTTGAGACATATCGTCATAGGAAAAGTGAATTAGATTGAGATTCAAGTGAAAAGCCTCTACAAATTAGATGTGGAATATTGTGCGGCATTGAGCACAAAATTAGAGAAGGCGTAGAACCGATATGTCAACGAATTATGGAATAGAAGACTTGGTCATTTTCCTCATGGCACTTTGAATGTAATGTAGCATATTTCTAGAGGCCTCCCCAAAGGAGCACTAGAGAAGTGGGATACATGCAAAGGGTGTATGTTGGGGAAGTACACAAAATCCACCTTCAATGATCGAGACAACAAGGACTATGCAGTTCTTGAAAGGATCCACTCTGATGTCTGTGCACCTTTCTCGGCAACCTCCACTACCAAGCACAGGTATTATGTTATATCTGTAAATTATTTCTCATGAAAGTGTTGGATTTACTTCATGTAGAAGAAATACCAGACATTCTCCAAATTTTTTGAGTTTAAAGCACATATTGAGAAAGAAATCGGCAAGAAATTGAAGGCTCTCACGAGTGATAATGGTGGTAAGTATGTGTCGAATGAGTTTAAAAGAATTTGTGCAAAGAAAGGAATTCGATGGGAGTTGACAACACACCATAACCCAAAACAAAATTGGCTGGATGAGAGGAAGAACAAAAGTATTTTGGGAGCAACATGGGTGATGTTGCATGACGAAATCATACCTCTACACTTATGGGTTGAAGCATGCAGCATAAAGGTCTATTTGCAAAATAGGAGTCCTCAAAGGATTCTTGGCATGAGTACACCAGAGGAATATTTTCCAAGGAAGAAACCAGATGTGTCACACATCAAGATCTTTGGATCATCAATTAACTATCATGTTTCCAAGGAAGCAAGCAAAAATATAGAGTGGACAGTAGAGTTTGGCATATTTGTGGGGTACACAAACACACCTCACAACTATCATGTGTACTTCCCATCTCTCAGGATGACAGTGGTCAAAATATATGTGAAATTTTATTAGGAGAAAGCAATGAGGTGTCCTCCTGAGAGGGAGATTTAGTTGCATCCTAACCAGGAGCTTTTGGCTCCAAAGGAAGAACCTCAGGAAGTTGTGGAGAAGCCACACATAAAGGAGCAGAGAGTGAGACATTCACTCAAGTAGAGACATCCAGAGAAGGAAGGAGGTGAACCAAGGAAGCTGTTAGATTATTGCAGGATGCTAGAGAGAATGTGGGAGCACCCACATCACAACACAGGAAGAGGAGATCACTAGATCGATACACTGGCTACATGGCTTTGATGAGTGAGCTAGTAGAGACAGAGCCATCCTCATTTGAGGAAGCTGTAGAGAAACCAATATGGGCTGATGTTATGGTAGAGGAATATGATTCCATTGTCAGAAACAGTGTTTGGGAAGTGATCCCAAGACGAGCAGACAAATCAATGGTTGGTTCAAGATGTTTTTACAAGGTAAAGCATGCAGTAGATGGTAGCATAGAGAAACACAAGGCCAAATTTGTGGCCAAGGGGTTCTCTCAAGTGGAGGGAATTGATTATGAGGAGACCTTTGCTCCAATAGCAACGTACTCATCCATCAGGTCAACTCTATCATTGTCAGCATAGATGGGGTGGAAGATCCATCACATGGATGTGAAAACAACATCCCTCAATGGATTTATTGAGGATAAGGTGTATATTGAGTAGCCAGAGAGGTTTGAGACCTTTGATAGACAGTCTCATGTGTGAATACTCAAGCGAGCATTATATGGACTCAAGCAAGCACCCCATGCTTGGTATACGAGGATCGATAGCTATCTCACTGGTTTGGGCTTCACCAAAATTGAAGTCGATGCAAAAATTTATCACATTTTGGTAGAAGTTAAATTATTGATTTTTTTTATATGTTGATAACTTGATCCTTACTAGTGATGAGCAAATGATCAGATATTTCAAGCAGGACCTTGCAAAAGATTTCTAGATGAAGGACATGGACCTCATGCACTACTTCCATAGTTTAGAAGTATGGAAAGGAGATGAGGAAAATTTTGTCTCTCAGGGAAAGTATGCCAATGAGATACTTCATAGGTTTTGCATGGACAGGTGCAAACCCATGGAGATTCCTCTAGCAGGAAACTAGAGGAAAGAGGATGTTACTTTAGGTGAAGTAGTGTAGTATACCATTTACAGGCAGCTTGTGGGTTCACCCATGTACTTGGTGAACACATGTCAGGACATGTGTTATGCAATTAACCAACTTAGTTAAGTAATGGTTAAGCCAATCAAAATGTATTGGAAGGAAGCAAAGCATTTGTTGAGATACTTAAAAGGAACTACCCAGTTTGATATTTGTTAAAGATGGGCAAAGGGAGTGAAGTTGCAAAGCTTCACAAATGCAGATTGGGCAAGGAATCCATTCGACAGGAAGAGCACATAAAGAGGAATTTTCGGTGTTGGGTCAGCAATAGTTTCTTGGTACAGCAGGAAGGAGAGATCTGTGGCACTCAGCTCAACAGAAGTAGAGTACATGGTTGAAAGTCAAGCAGCATGTGATGTTATCTACATGAGGAAGATTCTTGTTGGGTTATTTGGTCAGAAGATGGATCCTACTATGATTTATTGTGACAATCATAGTTGTATCAAACTCTCTGAGAATCTAATATTTCAAGATCGATCGGAGCATATCGACATCTGGTATCACCATCTATGAGATTGTGTGCAAAGGCAGATTATGTTATTACAGTACATTCTGACAGAGGAACAAGACGCAGATATTTTGAAAAAGGCATTATCAAGAGGAAAATTCGAGTTCCATAGAAACAGGATTAGGTTATCTCGTAATCCCTTTCTTGATGAGAGGGAGTTTTGAAAATGTAGCAAGAAAATCTAGTTTTGAATTTACTTTGGTCAAGCTAGATCAAAATTTGAATTTCTATTTTAGTAGAATACTTAGAGGAAGTTAACTGAGGTGACATGGCTCTTGTCACTCAGTTAACTCAATAAATTCGAGTTGGATATACTTGAGTTCAGTTCTACATGCTTGATTTCTAATTTGTAGCAATATATTTCAATTAATTTGAGTTATTGCCAGTTTAACTAGTTCTAATTATCAGAAGAACTAGTGGAGGCCAAGTTGCAGATGTGTAAATTTAACCACACTAAGTGATCAACCCGTTAACTGATCAATAAGCCCAAAATAATTGTTTCATGCAAACAATTCAAGTTACCTAGTTGAGATGGAGATTCCAAGGCAGTGTACTATCATTTGTAGCATATTCCCATGTGTACAGGTGGTGCATGCAGTTAGAGATTGACCTAAGGCTATTACACAATTCCTTGGTGTGAAATTCCTAAAAAATAGGTGAAATTTCCCAAGAGAACAATGCAAGGAAATAGGAGCTTGGTCAGGCCTGAAATTGGCTAATTGTTAGGCCAATTTCAGTCAGTCGGGTAGAGGGATAGACTATACTATTACAAGGTGTGCTCAGTCTTGAGAAAGCAATGTATTTCTTCTCTATTCTTTGATTAATGCAATACATATAGTAAGGGGTTTTGAGCAGTTTCTTTCCCCTAGATAAATATTTGTGTGTGTGTGTGTGTGATGTTTCTTTTTTCATGTCAATGATTCTTATTTTAGATGGTGAATTAACTTCCACAGATCAATAGAGTAGCTTCAAGTCTAGCGATTTAGCAAATTTCATGAGAAATATTGAATCTACACATTAATTTCTATAGTTGAAGGTTCACACTATGTATTTTCTCCAATATCCATCTAAAATAATAAACAACATGGATTAATTTAAGTCAAGATTGGATAATACACTGTAAATTTTAATAATATTATGACAAAAAATGGACTTATCACAAAATTTCATTATATCCATTTTTGCTAAGTTAAGTGAAAATTTGCGTACCTAATGTCTTGCATCATCCATTGTGTCCTCATTTGATATGACACGATATGTTACCATGGCCTCATCAGACTCTTGTAATACACAACATAGTCAATAATGTTTAGTACACCAATTATATCATTTCAATGAATATGTTATCTGACACAAAACTTCACTTTAGTCATACATTTGACATATTGATATCATGTTAATTTTGTAGGTTTTAACCCCGTACATAAATTACATGCATACGAATTCTAAAACACATAAAATAAACAATGTGAGAGCATAACACATAAAACACATATACACAGATATTTTCCCCTGGATCCCAAAATTGGGACTACCAGCTTGATTTTTCATTATGTTCCTTTTAATGTTATAATACATATTTATACATGCCGAAGCATCCAATACCATGTGCAAAAATCATGCACAAAACCATAAGTGGGTCCGCCCATACTAGCATAGGGTCCAAAACCAAAATTTTTTGGGGCGCTACCCCAGACCCCATAAAGTGGGGTTACGGGTGCGCCTCAAACCCCCTATGACACCCCCCCCTCGCCGCTACACAATCGGCACAACGAAGGGGGGCTTCGCCCCCCCTCTAACCCCCTGATTAACTACGTGGGCTAGTTGTGGAAAGAATATAACACAACCCAACATTCTCCCACTTGTTGTTTTTTTTCCACAGGGGGCCACAAGAGAGCTTAGCCATTTTTCCAGCCCTAAAATGCCCATTGTCTCTCTACACCAAGAGAACTTCTCCAAGCTCACAGATTTTGTCAATGCATCTGTAATACTCTTCAAAGTTTCCACCTTTACCAGCAACACCTTTTTGTCTTCTATCATATCCCTCACAAAGTGATATTGAACATCTATGTGCTTTGTCTTTGAATGATATGTGGGGTTATTTGCCAAGAAATTTGCACTTTGGCTATCACATTCTATCCTTATAGTTCCCTGTACTAACCCCATACTCGAACATAATCTCTGCAACCAAACTGCTTCCTTGCTTGCATGAGTGGCTGCCATTTATTCTGCCTTTGTAGTTGATAGTACCACTACAGATTGTTTCTCTCTCATCCAACTGACTCCACCTCCAAATAGGTTAAACACATACCCACTTGTAGATCTTCTCTGATCGAAATCTCTAGCCTAGTCTGCATCAACAAAGCCACGAATATCCAACACTCTGTCCAATCCTAGTCTTCCTTGGTAGCACAAACCATAATCACTAGTGCCACGCAAATACCTGAGAATCCACTTCACTATTGTCCAATGCTCCTTTCCTGGTTTTTACATAAACCTGCTCAATACTCCCACTGCATGTGCAATGTCTGGTCTAGTACAAACCATTGCATACATCAGGCTACCGACTACACTTGCATATGGAACACGGGACATGACCTCTTCCTCTTCTTATGTCTTGGGACATTGTTCAGCAAATAACCTCACACCTACAGGTATAGGAACATTCACCAGTTTACTATCCTGCATATTAAACCTCTGCAATATTGTCTCGAAATGCTTCCTCTGGTTTAACCAAAGCTTTCCCTTTGCCCAATCTCTTTTAATTTCCATGCCAAAAATATAGTTTACAACACCAAGATCTTTCATGTCGAATTTTGAAGAAAATTGGGTCTTCAAAACCTGGATAATTTCTTTGTCGTTTCCAACCAGTAACATATCATCCACATACAAGACCAAATAAATAACACGATCACCAATCAATTTGAAATACACACAGTGATTTGCTTTGCTTCTAGTGAAGCCAAGTCCCTGTATAAATGTATCAAATTTTTGATACCACATCCTTGGTGACTGTTTTAACCCATACAGAGACTTCTTTAACTTGCATACCAGTTCTTTCTTATCCTTCACCGCAAAGCCTTCAAGTTGCTTCATGTAGATTACCTCTTCCAGATCCCCATGAAGAAATGTTTTCTTCACATCCATCTGTTCTACCTCAAAATCAAAAGCAGCAGCAACAAATAAAAGTAATCTAATA
>APFE030109916.1:19971-30451 GCA_000404065.3 Pinus taeda | reverse complement strand
ACTCCTGGGCCAAACAAATTACGCTCTTGGTAAATTTGAAATTGGACATGATTGGACATCACCTAACCTTAATATATAATCTTACATCATGTATGACAAATATCCTACATAACTATGTTTCCCACTCATACACAACTTTCACATAAGACAAGTCAAAGAAAAAGTTAAAATGTTGTAACAATGAAAAAGTGTTTAAAATCATTAAATAAACAATCTACAGTTTGAAGCAATCAGATTGGCTAATAAATGAAGCCTGGGCATGCATTTTATTGAAGCAAAGCAATTTTGGCCTACTTCACCAAAATGCACGCCCAACCCTCATTTCAAGGCCAAATTGAATGATTCAACTTAGAGAGAATTTTTTCCTCATAAGTAACATTAATAAAATTAAATATTTTTTTTATTTTTCATATATATATATATACAGATACATATGCAGATGCAGATTCAGATGCAGATGCAGATACAGATACAGATATATCTATATATATATGTTGTTCAAGAATACTTCAAATTGCATCGATTTAATAAGGTAAAAGGTAGGGTTTGTGTGCCTCAAATAAATGCACACCAGGACCTGTAATTAATGGTAATGATTTATTGATCATTTCATCCTATGGGTCTATGAAATTGTACCTCATTCCTGTGGTGTAATAGAACCCTAATGGGCCTCATTCTTGTAGTGTAACAACACCCTAATGGGGTTCAGTCTTATGGTCTAACAACGCCCTAATGGGCCTCAATTCTTGGCTATGACAATGGCCTATTTGGGCCTTCTTATCTGTGATATGCAAAAATATTATGACATAGATATGAAGGAGATATGTTGAGCCTTATGACAAAGATATCATGACATACCTATGACTATTTCGTTGCATTATTATTGCTAATGTTCTCTATACATAATTTCTTCTGATGGTATGGGGTGAATGCAATGTAAAAATGTTGAAAATATTTTAAAGTGAAATTATCTACAATATAGACTTCTAGCCCTAATAAAATTAACATTGTTACTACTCTACTAGTTAGTAAATATATAAAAATGTAAAATTGTTTAAAATAATAAAATAAACAATCTACAATTTGAATCAATTGGATTGGGAAGTAAATGAAGTCTAGCTGTGCATTTTAGTAAAGCAAAGCAATTTTGCCCTGCTTCACAAAAGTGCATGCCCTACCTTCATTTCAAGGCCAAATTAAATTATTCAACTAGGAGAATATTGTTTAACTATTACGTAACATTAATAAAAATAAATATTTTTTTATTTTTTCACATATATATTTCTTTTTTTCAAGGATACTCCAAATTGCATGGATTTCATAAGGTAAAAGGCAGGTTTGTGTGCCTCAAGGTTGGATAATACACTATAAATTTTAACATTATCATGAAGAAATATGGACATATCAAAAAATGCCATTATATCAATTTTTGCAAATTTAAGTGAAAAATTGAGTACTTGATGTCCCGCATCATCTATTGTGTCCTCATTTGCTATGACACAATCTGTTTCCATGGCCTCATATGGCTCCTACAATACACAACATAGTCAATAATGTTTATTACAACAATTATATCAATTCAATCAATATGCTATCCAACACAAAACTTCACTTTAGTCATATATTTGACATATTGATATCATGTTAATTTGGAGTTGAAAAATAAGAATAGTTCTATGACCCTAGGTATATACATCGAGCCAAAATTTCATAAGGAAAAATATCCAACATCTCTATCCCACGTGGCCACCCTAATTTTCAAACATTTCCCTTGATCATAGAATCACATTTAATCACCATTCTTGTGCATTTTCAACGAAAAATTGACCTGAAAGGCCTCATGGAAAAATATTGACTTTCTCTCCTCTATGTTGTAGTATTTTTGAAGTCATAAAGACCTTCCTCCTCTGCATGAGGTTGTTTTGTCTTTTTAACTATATTGTATTTGCAGATTACATTGCCATATCTTCTTCGACCCAGTTTCCTCTCTATGATTTAATAGGTCTACGTCATCCACATTGTACTCCATGGCTTCATCTGGATCTTGTAATACACAGCAATGACAATAATTTTTAGTAAACAAATCAAATCCTATTACAAGAAATGAAAACAATAAGTGTAGGGGCAGTATTATTGCTAGACTATACTTTGAAAAGAGTATATTTCTTCCTTACAACATAAATATTAATTGAGATTAGTATTTTTTGCCCATGTAACACACTTTATCACTAGTGTGTATATCAATTTTGTTTCATTCTTCATTTATAACTTAGTTTATGCAATCATTTTAGAGGTAATTAAATTACTCTATAGTGATTGTAGTAGATTATTGAAATTATGGTTATTATATTGAATGCATTGTATTAATATTTGATTTTATTTGAGAATAATATTATATTCTTATAACATTTCTATGTTTTTTTTTATGGAAAAAAATAACTTGAGGGCGCTATACTAGGCACCATTTTCGCCGACTTTGACACCCCAACATTATCACTTTATTTTACCTAAGTTGGCATTAAAGTCGTTGTTGGGTGAATCAAAATATTCAACGATGGGCAAGTTGAATTTTAAAATTCACACACCAAAACTTTGAAATTAAATACCGGCCAACTATTGAACTAATAAAAAAACACACTCTTTCTCTCTCCTTAGAGAATTTTTTTACTGTTGATAGGGGTGAAACATATGCTCCTCTATCACTACCTAGGTCTCAATCTGGGATATTCAAAGTACACCCGTTCAATTACGGATGGACAAATTTTATATTTCCTTCTTTTGCTTGGATTCGTGGCAGCGGTTTGAATACTACAAAACAAATTGACAGATTTTCATGATCTTCAATGGATTTTAAAGGATCTTAAGGATTTAGATGGAGCTTACATGATATTTTTATTTTTCTCCCTTTTTGGTCTAGAAATTAGAGCTATAAAGTAAACTTAAGGATTCAAATGGAGCTTAAACTGGATTTTTATTTTTCTCCTTTTTTCGTCAGGAAATTGGAGTTGCATAGTAAGGAATTGTCGGTTCTATCAACAGAGGGTAGATTTAGGGTCAAATTGTGATATATTTATTTATGTATTGATGCGGAATGGTTTGATTATCCTAAAGGTTTGCTAAAAATTTAGGCAGATTGTGTGTACGTGTTGGAGGAATCACCACACCTCTATGGAATTTGTGATTTCCACCCTGGGGATCCTAATTATCAGTTTCGAAAGTTTACCAACACCTATGGGTTTTGGTGTAATGACAAACCTCTTCATGGTATCAGAGCCAGGTTTTGGGATGCAGAGTCCATCAACAAGAATCTGGAGAGTATCCCTTTTAATGCAGCAATTCACAATTCCTAGACATTAGCCCTTCAAAAATATGAGAATTATATTCACCAACGGATTCAACTTCAACAAGAATCATTCATAGGACTGAACTTCATCACAGATAATATAGTGGCTTTTAACATACAACGCAAAGAATGAATGTGGCTTCAATTAGTGATTCAACACGTAGTCTCATCGCACAATGTGTATCATCTGAAAGAGGGCCACGACCAGTGTTTATGGTGCATAAAAATATTGTAGAAATGTTAAGTCAAGTAGCATCCCAATCCTTTCGGATTAGGTTTCAACAGTATGTGATGGCCAAATTTCTTACCTCGACTCAAATTATTGCCCTTCATGCACACTATTTTCCTTGCTTGCATGCTATTTCCCTTGGCTCGCCTCCATGAACATGATTTTCTAGCACATCCTCAAAATTTTGAGTAGGGGGACTGGAGCAGACAATGGACAAAAAGAGGTAAGCCATTATGAATTTATAGAGATGTAAATTTTTAACTTATTTCTTTGATTTTTTTAATTCCAAAATTTAGAAATAATACTTTATTTTATGTATCTAGGAACATAAGACTAACAAGGAGAAAGGGGCCTTGGCTTTGATATTGGTGACAGAGGAAGTTAACAAACTTGATAGAGTGGACTTGAAAACGTTTCTTATATACATAGAAAAACAATCAACTAAAACCACTGAAACATTTCAAACATGTCAACTGGCTCAAATGGAATCAATTGATTCCCCAATCACTGTAGGATCGAGCAGAAGATCAAGGAGGAAATAATTAAGCATAACCACCAAGAATTTGGAATAGGAAACAAATACTTCCAATGCCCAATCCACTCTTGGGACACAAATCTCTTCTTCCATGCCATATTATGAATCTTGCATTGGTATCCATGATACAAAGATAGAATATGGCATGGTTTCAAGCAAAATCTATAGATCATATGTTGGGAAACTTTTTGTGAATAGGTGGAAGGATTTGTGTCGTCAACAGTTCAAATACCATCTCCATTTTCCATTCTCAAATATATTATTGCACTTATAAAAAGTAGTAATTCATGACATGCAAACTAAATTTGGCGTAAGTTGGTCAGTAAAAAAGGCTACACTGCAAATGTCTCAGAACTGCAAGATATTTAGGTGCAATCAAATCAAGAAGATCAAAAAGCCCCAACCTGAGCAAAGGCTTAAAAGAAGGCCAATTGATGTAAGTATAAAAGTATGGAAAGAACTTGTAAAAATGTATGAGATTTGAATGAATGGAGGAAGTTCGATGAGGAGAGTATATAGGTATTTGAATTTTCTCATAATATTATATCAAATTTCTTAAATGATTCTTTTATTTTTGTTGTCCATAGTTAAGTTCAACTAAAGTATATGTTTCAGGAAAAGGCCTCTGAGGCTAGGCTTGCGAAATGAAGGGTCGTGCATCACGGTGTCCAGAAAGGTCTACGGCCCTTAATTTGCACCTTGGTAAGTATATTTATTATGTGAAATGATCTCTTTTTTATTCCCTAGAAAAAAGTAAATGATTGCATATTAATTAGTTTAACTTTTCCATGTAACATGTTTTGGCAGGAGGACAAATATGGTCGTCATCCAATAAACATTGGAAAGGACATGTTACAAAACAAAAACAGGACAGACTTTTCTATATAAATGGAGAATGAAGTACTAATAGTTCAATTTCAATAATTAGCTTGATATTATTATGTTTAGATGTCAATTTTCATTTCTTGCAACATAGAGTAGAAGCAACATACCCTTGTTTGCCATATTTATCCAATGAAAAATGTTGTACATTCCAATTATAAAATTGGTTGGAACATGGTTGGAACATGAAAAGATAAATGGAATCCTCCTAAGATAATATATCGGTGGAATTTTTCCCACCATATCGATGGAATGTTGTGTATTATCACATAATATAGTAGGGCCATAAGAAATGGAAAACCTAAGGGACAACTACTAGACTAAGTGATAACAATGGCCCAATGACCCATTGTCATTTTAGTAAAGGTCCCTAGCTCTTTATGGACTTTCATCAATGTGAAGAGTCTCAGGACCACGCTACCTAAATAGGGTTTTTTTAGGTAGTGCCTATAGGTTTTAACCCCGTACAGAAATTACCTGCATACGAATTCTAAAACGCAGAAAATAAACAATGCGAGAGCATAACACATAAAACACATATACACAGAGATTTTCCCCTAGATCCCAAAACTAGGACTACTAGCTTGTTTTTCATTATATTCCTTTCAATTTTACAATACATATTTATACATGCCAAAGCCTCTAATACCATGGACCAAAAAACCATCGCATCCAAAACCATGGACCTAAAACCATCGCATCCAAAACCATGTGCAAAAAATCATGCACAAAACCATAGGTAGGTCTACCCAACCTAATATAGGATCCAAAAACAAAATTTTATGGGGCACTACCCTGAACCCCATAGAGTGAGGTTACCTGCATCCCTCAAATCCCCCTATGACCCCCCGCCACCCCGCTATGCAATCGGCGCAACGAAGGGGGGCTCTGCCCCCCGGTTAACTACATCGGCTAGTCGTGGAAAGAATATAACACAACCCAACATTCTCCCACCTGTTGTTTTCTTTCCACAAGAGGCCACAGGGGAGCTTAGTCATTTACCCAGCCCTGCAATGCCCATTGTTTCTCTACACCAAGAGAACTTCTCAGAGATCACAGATTTTGTCAATACATCTGTAGTATTTTTTAAAGTGTCCACCTTTACCAGCAACACCTTTTTGTCTTCTATCATATCCCTCACAAAGTGATACTGAACATCAATGTGCTTTGTCTTTGAAAGATATGTAGGGTTCTTTGCCAAGAAAATCGCACTTTGGATGTCACATTCTATCCTTATAGCTCCCTGTACTAACCCCATACTTGAACACAATCTCTACACCCAAATTGCTTCCTTGCTTGCATGAGTGGCTGCCATGTATTTTGCCTATGTAGTTGATAGTGCCACTATAAATTGTTTCTTACTCATCCAACTCACTCCACCTCCAAATAGGTTAAACACACACCCACTTGCAGATCTTCTATGATTTAGATCTCCAGCCCAGTCTGCATCAACAAAACCACGAATATCCAACATTCTATCCAATCTTGTTCTTCCTTGGTAGCACAAACCATAATCACTATTACCACGCAAATATCTGAAAACCCGCTTCATTGTTGTGCAGTGCTCATTCCCTGGTCTTGACATAAACCTGCTTAATACTCCCACTACATGTGCAATGTCTGGTCTAGTACAAACCATCACATACATCGGGCTACCGACCACACTTGCATATGGAACATGGGACGTGTTCTCTTCCTCTTCTTGTGTCGTGAGACACTGTTCAGCAGATAAATTCACACCTACAGGAATAGGAAACTTCATCGGTTTACTATTTTGCATATTAAACCTCTACAATATTGTCTCAACATACTTCCTCTAGTTTAACCAGAGCTTCCTCTTTGTCCGACCTATTTTAATTTCCATGCCCAAAATATAGTTTGCAGCACCAAGATCTTTCATGTCGAATTTGGAGGACAAATCGGTCTTCAAATCCTGGATAATTTCTTTGTCATTTCCAACCAGCAACATATAATCCACATAAAAGACTAGATAAATAACATGATCACCAATTAATTTAAAATACATATAGTGATCTACTTTGCTTCTGGTGAAGCCAAGTCCCCGTATAAATGTATCAAAATTTTGATACCACATCATTGGTGACTGTTTTAACCCATACAGAGACTTCTTTAACTTGCATACCAATTCTTCCTTACCCTTCATCGCAAAACCTTCAAGTTGCTTCATGTAGATCTCCTATGCCAGATCCCCGTGAAGAAATGTTGTCTTCACATCCATCTATTCTACCTCAAAATAAAAAGCAGCAGCAACAGATAAAAGTAATCTAATAGAAGTTACCTGGCAAAGGAAAAAAATCACCAAAATCAATTCCTGGCACCTGGGAATAACCTTTTGCTACTAACCGAGCTTTGTATTTCTCCACCTTTCCTTTTGCATTTGTCTTCTTCTTGAACACCCATTTGCTGCCAATGGGTTTCCTTCCAGCGGACAACTCCACCAAATTCCAAGCCTCGTTTTTGTGCAAAGATGAAATTTCATCAACCATGGTCACTTTCCAGAGTTTTCCATCCTCTGAATCTACTGCTTCCTCCACAGTTTTGGGATTATCATCAGCAATAGATAAAGAAAAATTTGAACATAAAGCAGATCGACTATACCTTTCTCGTTGCCTTGTTTCTCGAACTGATCTTCTCACACCCGGAGTTTGTGGCTCTTCATCTTCTAATTCCTCCTCTACTATAGAGTCTGATTCTTCCTCCTTTAGCTCAAACTCTATCTTCTCAAGTTCCTTTGGTTTGACTTCATGTTTAATAACATCTTTCACCTCTCTGAACACCACATCTCGGTTGTACATAACCTTCCTTGTTACTAGGTTCCAAAGCTTATAACCCTTTAAACCATCCTTATACCCAATAAAGATGCACTTTTCAGATTTACTATCCAACTTGGTTTGTTTCTCCTTTGGAACATGTACATATGCATCACATCCAAATACCCTTAGATGTGAAATAAAGGGTTTCTTACCAGTCCATACCTCTTGTGTAGTCTTATCCTCCAATGCTAAGGAAGGTGACCTATTGACCAGGTAACATGTAGTATCCCCGCCTCTGCCTAGAATTCCTATCCTAACCCAGCACCACTGAGCATGGTTCTTTCTCTTTCCATCAATGTCTTATTCATTCTTTCTACAACTCTATTTTGCTGCGATGTATATGGAGTAGTCTTCTATCGTTCTATACCACACTTCTTACAGAATTCTTCAAATTCCTTGCTGCAAAACTCTCCACCATTATCTGTCCTCAACACCTTTATCCTCTTCTCTGTCTGATTTTCCACGAGAGCCTTAAATTCTTTAAAATTGTCAAAGGCTTCAGATTTCTTCTTAAGGAAATATATCCATGTATTCCTTGAGAAGTCATCTATAAATGATACATAGTACACTGACTTACCTAGTGATGGAACCTTCACAGGTCCAAACACATCACTGTGCACAAGTTCTAATATCTGTTTCGCCCTCTTATTACCAGAGGGGAAACTCACCCGATTCTGCTTCCTATATACACAATTTTCACAAAAATCAAAATCCAGAGAGCTATTGCTCATACCTTCTACCATACCTTTACCATGAAGTATTCGAAGGCTCTCCTCTCTAATATGTCCAAGCCTTTGATGCCACAGCATGGTCTTCTCTCCAGAGACCACTAGATTTTCTCCTCCACTTTTAGGAACCATAGAACTGTTGGATCCATCAAAAACTGTGCTACCTTGCAGCTTGTACACTATTCCAATTCGAACTCCCTGCATCAATACCAGTGCTCCCTAAACCATTTTGTAGGTATCCTTCTCAAACACTATTTTTACACCTGCATCATCCAACTTGCTTGCAGAAATGAGATTTCTGGCCAATGCAGGAATATGCAAAACACCCGGAAGTGTTCTAACCCTTACACCTTGCAACTTCAACTTTACTTTTCCACGACCAATGATTCTAGCCTTCCTATCATCCCCTAAGAAGACATCATCACCAATGTATTTCTCATACTCGCAGAACCACTCTCTATGGGGAGTGAAGTGAAAGAATGCACCTGAGTCAATCAACCATGCCTCATGATCTACTTGTGTACATGAAGAAGCCAAGTACACATCCCCACCTTCATCTGAGGTGGTTTTCGAATCTACAGAAGCAGCATCATTAAATCCCTTTCCTTTATCAGGAGCTTTAGACTTATAGTCCCTTTTGAAGTGCCCTTCCTTTTCACATTTCTAGCACACCACCTTTACAGGTTTTCCTGGAGATTTAGATCTCCCTCTAGATTTAGATCTCCCACTCGATGTCTTTTTTGTGTGTGTCTATTCTGGGACCGTCCTCGTACAGAAAAGGCAACACCATTCTAGCTCTCCATATTTTCTGTCTCATTTCCTCCGTCAACAAGGCTAAGACTATTTCATCAAACTACAAGGCAGTTGCATTGCTACCTATTGCAATAACTAGACTATCCCACGAATCTCGTAGAGAACACAACAAACTGATGCACTTATCTTCATCTGAAATTTTAATATCAACAGATAATAACTAACTTACCACAGTATTAAATGCGTTCAGATGCTCTGTCACTGAGTCTTCATCTTTCATCCTCAGGTTATACAGCTTTTTTCATAGGAATAGTTTATTCACCAGAGACTTACATTGGTAGAAAGTCCCTAACTTGTCCCACAAAGCCTTCATCGTAGCTTCCCATGATACATTCAAAAATACTGAATCTGAGACAGACAATCGTATTGCGCTCTTTGCCTTCCGATCCAAATTCTTCCATTCTTCATCGGACACTCCCATTGGTTTAGTACCCGGATCTACCACGATCCACTAATCTTTATCCACCAACAGATCCTTCATCTTGAGTTTCCACAACTCAAAAATCTGACCATTAAATTTCTTGATCTCTATATTTCCACTGCTCGCCATCTTCTTTCACCACTAGAATCGATCTTGTAGATCTCCCATTGAATAGGGTCTACTACAGGCTCGAGTGAAACCCCTCAGCAACAAAGGTGTCTCCTTGAAGCCAAAACTGCTCTGATACCAAATGTAGGTTTTAACCTCGTACATAAATTACCTGCATATGAATTCTAAAACACAGAAAATAAATAATGCGAGAGCATAACACATAAAACACATATACACAGAGATTTTCCCTTAGATCCCAAAACCGGGACTACCAGCTTGGCTTGCAGGTTTCTGTGGAGTGGTTTTTGAGAAATTAAATTCGGATAATCCACAGTGTTCTTCATTATTTTTGTCGACGTTTCGAGCCTAAACCAAGACTCATCCTCAGGACTGATATACAGAGAAGGGAAAAGCGAGAGATAAATAGGGTTAAGGAGGGCTGTTGAGTATAAGCCGACCCCTTTTTTTTAATTACTCTTATTTTCTTTATTTAATAATAATATTTATTTGAATGTATTTGTAAACCACATGTATTTATTTGAATATTTATTTGAATGTATTTTGAATGTATTTTGAATGTATTT
>APFE030109916.1:1827-19951 GCA_000404065.3 Pinus taeda | reverse complement strand
ATTATTTATTTATATTTCAACTAATAACTAAGGCTAAAATGAGGAATGTCGATAATTGATTAACATACATTGGATGATAAGGTTCTGTGCAAGTTAAAAAACGCTCTGGCGAAAATCGGCTGCAAACTCTGCTCTAGGGTTTAACGCCCTGCCCTGCCATTCCAGAGTCAGCTCTGGCAGCGCAGTTCATCAGACTGGCTGATCTCCACTGCAGGGGAAGAGGACTAACCCGACAAATGCTCAGCGGGGGGTCCACAGGGACCCCATCATTCAAGAATATTGTAATGCACAAGCAGACAAGAAAAGAAGGGTTAAAAATCTCGGGTCACGGAGAAAGCAGAAACCCAGGCAGCTCCAGAAAAGACAAGGAGCAGAAAATGTCAGCGGAACATGGAGGGGGTTCCAAACAGAAGGATAAGGAAACAGAAAACAGCTCCCTCGGGGCTGCTGTGAATCGTCAAGCTGAGGGCCCAAAGCAGACCCAGGCAACTGATGAAAACGAGAAAGAGAAGCAAGGGAAAACACGAGAAGGAAAAGACAGGGAATCACCCATCACCTCAAGTACAAACAACGCCCCCCAAGGAGCCTGCAAGCCAAAAAAGAAAGAGGCACTAAGAGTGGTCTGTACAGACCCGGAGATTCAAGCTCACAGGGAGCACATGTCGGAGCATGCGGTCATATGTAAATTTATGGGGTTGTGGCCAACGGAGCTATCCCTATGCCAATGGATCAAACAGCACTGGAGACCCAAAGGTGACATTAACTTACACCTAGGAGCTAAAGGTTTTTTCACTGTTATCTTTACAAACCTAGAAGATAAAGATAGGGTGTTCGAAGGAGGTCCATATTTTTTTGCATCAGCAGGTCCCTATATGAGACCTTGGAAACCCAACTTCGTCCCTGAAAACGAGACCTTCACTCAGGCTCCTGTATGGATCCGACTTTTCTCCCTCCCCATAGATTATTGGGGTTTAGCAACTCTCAAGCAAATAGGAGATAAGCTGGGCACCTTTGTCAAAGCTTCTGAAGCAACTATTCAACGCAGATACACTTCATGTGCAAGAATTTGTGTGGAACTGGACGTATCTGGAGCCTTGCATGAAGGTATTTGGTTGGAGTTCCGGGACGAAGACTATTTCCAGGCCATTGACTACGAACAAATCCCGTTTCGCTGCAGAAAATGTCACGAACACGGGCATCTAATAAGAGATTTCCCTCTTAATAGATCGGAAGAAGCAAGCAAACCCTTGCCTGAGGTGCAGAATAAAGAGACATTCACCAAACCGAAAACTAGGCAAAGAGCTAATAGAAGAAGACTAAATAGAACAGGGGCCGTCCCAAGCACCATCCTCAAACCCTTCAGGGTTCTGGAAACGGACACAGACACAGAAGAGATAAGGGTGGATGAGAGGGACACAGAGGGGCCAGAGAACCAGCCATAAAACAACAGGAAAGAACATGGTGAAAACCCCCACAGTCCCAAAGACAATAGACAAGAACAGGAAAGCAACCAAGACGAAGATACGGAGATGTTAAACAGTGACGGGGGCAATGACGAACTGGAACTAAACGAAGCTCTGGAAAAAGCAGGTGTAAACCTACCAGCTCTAGAGGAAAACTGGAAGGCGCAAGGCATTGAAAATGTTCCAGAAGAAGAACTCAAAAAGATTAACGATCTCTTCATTGCAAGACAAAGGGCTGAATTGGCCAGGCAAAACAGGAGACTGGGAATAGCAACAGGAATAGGCAACCACTCCAAAAACATCTCCCTCAACCCAACTAGCTTTAAACCAAAAAAGAAAAGGGGAAGGAGGACAAATGGAGAGGTTCTTCATGACTTAGGGATCTTAATGTTGAACTCAGGTAAAATGAAGGCTCTAGAAGCCTTCCCATCCTATCATTTTTAAACCTGGTTACCAATGAAAATAATTTCATGGAATGCAAGAGGGCTCAACAGCCAAGCAAAACAAAGACTTCTCATCAGGAAGTTCCAAAGAGAAAAGCCAGACATTATGTTCATTCAAGAAACAAAATGCTCTACCTCTCACATGAAAAGCATTAGTCAAAAATTAGGTAAGCCTCTCGACTTCATTGAAGTTTCCAGTCAAGGTTGGGAAGGAGGCATCACCACCTTTTGGGACACAAGAGCTATCAGTGTTCTTGCCTCAGAAGCCACTCATGCCTACATAGCAACAGAGATTCAAATCACAGGTAACTCTGAAACTTATCTCTGTGTTAATGTGTATGGCCCTCAAAGACTAGAAGAAAAATTCCATTTCCTCAACTCTCTCAGCAGTCTGCAATCTCGATATCATGCCTCAAAAATCATCATGGGTGGAGACTTCAACATGATCACCACCCTCCTGGAGAAGAAGGGAGGGTTAAGAAAGCTCAACAGGGACGTAGGGGCCTTTGCCGATTTCATTGAAATAGCAAAATTGGTGGATGTGCAGCCTCCCTCCTGCTCCTTCACTTGGAATAACAAAAGGGGTGAAGAGAATCTCATCGCCTCCCGCCTGGATAGGTTCCTCATCTCAGAGAGTATCGTTCTAGAGGGCATCACTGTCAACTCTAATATTCTCCCTAGTGGAGGTTCGGATCATTGGCCCATCTCTCTAGAGGCTGCCTTCCTGGGCACCCCGAGAAACAAGCCATTCCGCTTTGAAAAATTATGGTTACAGCACCCTAATTTTGTTAAACTGCTAGAGAAGTGGTGGCAGGAACCACTAAATGTCCAAGTTACCAAAATGTTCAAACTCCAAAGCAAGCTCAAGCATATTAAAAGCAAAATCAAGCATTGGAACATCATGGAATTTGGCAACATTTTCAAGGAAAAATCCATTCTAGAGGGCAAGCTCGAGAACATACATAAAAGCTGGACCTCTGACAACATCATTGAGGAATCAAAGGAGCTGGAAAAAGAACTAATGACCCAATGGAAACACCGAAGCCTTCAAGAAGAAACACTTTGGAAACAAAAATCCAGAGTGCAATGGCTTAAAGAGGGCGAGCAAAACACAAAATTCTTCCACAGGTCCACCCTGGATTACAGAAGTGCCAACAAAATTCTCAATCTTAAAAATGAAGCGGGCGATACTCTTCACAATCACAGGGAAATATCCTCTCTCCTGACAGAGCATTTCAAGCACATTTCCCAAGAAACGCATGCAGATAGAGCAGAAGCAATAAACACTTTAATGCAATCCATCCCCAAAGTGGTAACAAATGATCAAAATCTTGCCCTCCTCAAAGAAATATCAATGGAGGAAGTGGAGGAGGAAGTAAAGAGCATGCCTAATGATAAAGCCCCTAGCCTAGAAGGCTTTACCATCAATTTCTACAAAGCTTGTTGGCCAACCATCAAATCAGAAATCTGGGAAGTGGTTGAAGACTCCAGACGCTCGGGCACCATTCTCAAATCGCTCAACTCCACCTTCTTGGCTTTAATCCCAAAGGAGGAGAATGCTCACACACCTGAGAAGTTCAGACCTATTGCACTCTGCAATGTGATCTACAAGATCATCTCTAAGGTCATAGCAAACAAGCTCAAGCCCATCCTGCCTAATCTCATTTCAGAAGAACAGTCTGGTTATGTAGAAGGTCGACAAATTCAAGACAATATCCTCTTAGCACAAGAAATGGTGCACACTCTTCAGACCAGGAAAAAAGCTGGGATGCTCATGCAACTGGATCTCTCCAAGGCATTTGACAAGGTAAATTGGAACTACTTGGAAGTTGTTCTTACAGCTTTCGGCTTTGATCAACAATGGAACAATTGGATATTAGCTCTAATCAAGTCTTCCTCCTTCTCCATTCTCGTCAATGGTTCACCCTCATAAACCTTCAACCCTTCCAGGGGCATCAGGCAGGGAGACCCTCTCTCCCCCTTCCTTTTTGTGATCCTCATGGAAGGCCTAAGCCGTCTCATCCACAAAGCTAAAGAAGAAGGTAATATCAGGGGTCTCCATCCTCTTCAATCTATTCCAACCACAACTCACCAGCAGTTCGTGGATGATACCCTGCTGCATGGTACCCCCACGGTGAAAGAAGCGCTGGCCTTTAAATCCATCCTAACTCTATTCAGCAAAGCTTCAGGTATGGAAATCAATCATGCTAAATCTAAGATTTTTTTCTTCAATACTCACCTTGCAATTCAGAAGCATCTCTCAAGCATTCTAGGATTTAAAAGGAGTAATCTGCCCTCTAAATACATGGGTGCTCCACTCACTTCAAAACCCTGGCAAAAGCATCATTGGGAAAGCACTCTAGCCAAGCTGGAAAGAAAATGCAGACACTGGACATACAGAGCCCTAAACTTTGCGGGAAGACTAGTCCTAACCAAGGCCATCTTGCAAGACATACCTCATTACTTGCTTTCCATCCTGCCTGCCCCTCAAGGCATTCTACACGGGATCAGAACAATCCAAAGATCATTCTTATGGAAAGGCAACGCGGAAAAAAACAAATGGGCCTCAGTAGCCTGGAATAAGATGTGCAAATCAAAATCTCTAGGTGGCCTCAATTTAATTGATCCCCTGACCTCCAATAATACCTGTGGAGCAAAATTATGGTGGAGATGGCTTAAAGAACCTCACCTTCCCTGGGCGAAACATTGGAAGGAGAAATACACCCCCAATTGCAATGAGCAGGACCTTATCCGACTTCAGGAAGTTCCGGAAGGATCTCCCATATGGAACCTAGCCAAACGCAACCGTAACATTATTCAAGATCACAGTTTTTGGGAAATTCGAAATGGAGAAACAGCGTTCTTTTGGGAGGATGCTTGGCAGCAGCTTCCTCGCCTTGCAACGCCAGATTTGGAAAACTACAAAAGAGAAGTTCAGACAGAAGGCAACTACAGATTTAATCAGTATTGGAGCCCGGAAAGCATCGACCAGGAGTGGAGAGCCTGGAATCCCCCGAAATCCATCAGCTTCACAGCAGATAATGCTCAAATTCAGAGCCTCCTATCCACTCTCAACAAAAGGAAAATTCAATCTTCTTCAGTCAGAGATCAGCTCAGATGGGGAATGAAGGGGAACGGTAGCTACACCCTAAAAGAAGCCAGGACGCAATTGGAACAGAATGAGCAAGGGGAAACCTTCCCTTGGAGTACCAAGGTCTGGGATAGCCTCTTTTGGCCCAAAATCAAGACATTCCTCTGGCTCCTCATGAGAGGAAAAACCCTCACATGGGATAACCTTCAGAAAAAATGCTTCTCTGGCCCTTCCATTTGCCCCATGTGCCGCAAGGCAGAAGAAACTATAAATCACCTGTTTAACTCTTGCAATTGGGAAAATAGTATATGGAAGTGGCTAGAAAACATCATGCAACAATCCAACAGGGACATAAATTCTATCCAGAACACAATTACTCAGTGGCCAGGCGACTTCTCAAACAATCACAGAGTAAACAGTATTTGGAAAATTATCTCGGGCTTTATAACATGGACTATCTGGAAGGAACGGAACAGGAGAATTTTTCAAAATGAACAGAGGAATTTCGAGTTCTCGTAGCTTACCTTATCTGCAAACATCCACAAATTAATCTCGGCCAAATGCACTGGGTCGTCCGACTCAAATCCTTCACCCAAGGACCAGCACATTCTGGCTAGTTTCAAGTTGGAAAATGGGAACATCTCTCCAACTGTAAGCAGCAAGTTCGAGCCTCGAAATGAACAGCAGGGATGGTACAGGCCCCCGACAGGCTTTCTTAAGCTAAATTTCGATGGGGCCTCCAGGGGCAACCCCGGTCCGGCTGGTATTGGTGGGGTCATCAGGAACCACAAAGGGGAAATCCTTTATATCTACAGTCAAGCCTTGGGCGAAGCCACCAACAATGAGATGGAATTCGCAGCGCTGGAAAAAGGCCTTCGAATTCTGCATACAAACCAGATTACCAATGTTGTCATAGAGGGAGACTCAAAAGTGGCCATTACAGCGGCCAGGTGAATTTACAATGGCACTCCGGCAAGCAGGGTCACGAAGCATTGGCGCCTGGCTCAGGCAACCGAAAACATAGCCAATTTGCTTCGTGAAATGAAAGGTCTAACCTTTCAGGCGATCAGACGAAAAGGAAACTCGGTGGCGGACCACCTGGCAAACGTTGGGATTGAGAACCCCAATGCTCCGAGGGACAGCTGGTGGGACGACATCACGTCTCCTGACCTTAAGGGAACCTGCCTACAGCTTACCAGTAAGGACATCGCCCAGGCAGAAAGCGACGACGGAACGGTAACGGTTCTCAGGTTTCCGGCTAGACACCATGCTGACTAAGCACAAAACCTTAATTATGGATGAGGCCGAAGGACAATCGGCACAAGGCATATCCATCAGTGGTTGCAGACCTAAAGATTTGTACTGCCCCATGATCTGCTTGGATCCTCGTCGCCGTAAACAAAGCAGGACACAGCTTACCTGGCGAGCTGCGGACGAGGGAGAGATCGGTGGCAATAATCGCCAGCAATTATTCTCTGATCCCACCTTTCTTCCTCCTCGCTGTAATAATTATGACAGGACGGGCAAGTGGCCCTCCCATCTAATTCCCCCATCCAACCATCTCCAGGCCTTTGGTTATTTAACTACGTCCTTGGCAACAATGGAAAGCATTGTTTTATCATATTGCAAGGTGAAGCGCTTTCCCTCTGCCAACACAGCGTTGGTTATCACCGTGGCAGTCACCTACACCATGAAAAGGGATAGTTGTCGTAACCAGGCGGCTATAAAGGATCTTCATCATGCCCAGGAAATGTATGAGACTCAAACCTCGCAGCGGAACAAGCGAAATTTGGATGAATTGGAAAGTAGCGTGAAGGCGGAGGAAGCTCAAATTTCTGACCAGTAGCTGGGGAGGGAGGTGAACTGGTTGCAGGACCCGGGCACCACCTTTACGCGGGCCACCCAATTTGTTAGAACCCAAGCGGAGGCGTGGAGAATGAAGACCATGCTGGCGAGGGTCCTGGAAGCACAGGAAGAGCAAGATGAACGAGTGCAGAAGCTCAAGCGCTAGATGGACGCCATGGAGAACGACCACATGTGCATGGTGGAAAGCATCGAGTTCAAGCTATCCTCGCTTGACCAGCAAGCGGACATCATCGGCAAAAAGCTTATTTTGCTCATCAAGCTTATGAGGAACGTGGCTAACACCGAGGGTATTACTGGGGAGACCTCTGGCGTCCCTCCAAGCGACCCGCCGAAACAGGGGTCAGCCCACCGCTGATGGTTGTGGCCATTTTTCCCTTTTTACTGTCTTGGACTTTCTCCCTCTCAGGTTATTATGTTCTCTATTCCTATTATCTTGTACTCTGTTCTCTTCTTATGGATTTGTGGCATTTTTCTCAGACAGAAGTATCAGGTTTTCTGGTCATCCTACCGATACTTCTCGGCCGCCCTGCGTGGTGAGCCTGTTTTGTTTTTGGTTACAGTCTCGGCCGCCCTGCGTGGTGAGCCTGTTTTGCGAATGGATACCAGCGTGGCCACCCTGCATGGTGAGCCTGTTCTCTTTTATGGCCAATACAGTTCCCAGTAGCCAAGCTTGCTGTCAAGCAACCCTCTAATCTGCAGCAGCAGAAGTTTTGTAACATATTTTCTTTTTGTTAATACAAATGCTTATTTACACAAAAAAAAGGCTAAAATGAGAGCTTCATATTGATGTATTTAATTAACAAAATTCATTTAAAAGTTTTTAAGGGTCTTAGGTTTAAAGGAGAAGGTCTGATTTTATGAATACTAAGAGCCCTTTTTCTATCAAGCAGCTTAATATTATTGTTTATCAAAGAACCCACCAAATGAATTAAGACGCAAGGATTCAATTTTCATAAAGACCTAAGGCGCTGGGCTGGGCTAGGGAAAGATTGATAGGGAAAGAAGAGGGGAGGAAGGGGGGAGGAAGCATCCAATACCATGGACCTAAAAACCATCGCGTCCAAAACCATGTCCGAAAAATCATGCACAAAACCATAGGTAGGTCCTCCCAGCCTAATATAGAGTCCAAAAACAAAATTTTCTGGGGTGTTGCCCCAGACCCCATAGAGTGGGTATACATGCACCCCTCAAACCGCTTGTGACCCCCCACCCCACTATGCAATCATCGCAATGAAAGGGGGGCTCTACCCCCCTTCTAACCCCCCTGAATAACTACGTTGGCTAGTCATGGAAATAATATAATACAACCCAACAATACCCTTCCTAAAGCTATAAGCCATTAGGGGAGATCCCACGAGACTATGATTGAGGATTAATCCCCCATTTAAGGTGAGGGAATGAGACTACTTTAAAAACCCTTTTTTATTCCAAGTCACCCAATCATCCATGCCCAAAGGTCCCAAGGAGAAAGAAGAATAAGCACCTGATTGCACAATGAAAAACATACCTTTAGGATTGGATTTCCCACCTTCAAACACGTTCTCTTGACAGATGGGTGAGGGGACATACAACTAGCTCAAGGAGTAGAGATCAAATGGCACAATGCATTGGCTACACTAGTGGTTGTTAGGAGTTGTTGGTTGTCAGCTGAAGACAAATTTGGGAGAAAAATTATCCTATGGGATCACCCACTTTTAGTGGGTAACATTTCCCACCATAACTTCTATTTTCACCCTAGAGACAGTTCCTAGCTAAAAGGGAACCAATGCCTAGGATATCCATAGAACTATTTCAAAACTTAAAAAAGAATGTTAAAAATTTATTAAAATGTGCCCAGAGGTGATATATACCCTTGTGGAATAGAAGTTAATCTTGGAGATGAATCTTCATGCCCAAATTGTCCTTATATTAGCAAGATTTTATTATTTTGTTAAAAAGTAGAACTAATAAGAGGCTAGGGTTTATAATTGGGCCCTTTAATAGAATCCAAATTTAAAACTCCAAGATGAAATTTTGAATGATTTAAATTAAGAATGAAAGTGTAGAAGCAGTGGAGAGCCTATTAAGATGTCTTTGAATAGAACTTATAGGTTTTCATTGCAACTATTAAAGATACATAAAATAAATATTTAACTTGCTCAAATAAATATTTTATGATCATACACATGCTTCAAAGAAGGAAAATGTATATGGAAAACACCTAAGAGAAACAACACATACTACAATGTACAAATACATACTAGAATCAACCTAGTGAATTTTATTAATATATCCAAGGAACCCAAAATGATTACACAACTACTCAAAATGCCAAAACTTTGAACCCTTTTCCAGTGGTTCTCATGTCTTTTAAATATTACATCAAAATCAGTAACTACGAAGGTAAATGTCAAAACATCTATGACTACTTAACTATCCAGTGACTAAAAAGACTTTTACAATGTTACAAAACGAAATTTTCTCATTTTTGAGAAGTTTGAAGACTAGTGGAACATTGACTTTGAGGATTGGTACTTCGTTCTACCATTTGAACTTCTCCTTCAATAGGAGTAATCAACCTTACACACTTCTTACAAATTTCTTCCTCTACAATCTTACACTAGATCATTTTCTGGAATGCAACTTTCAAATTTGAAAGTTTTGTATAATCAGGTTTTGCAACAAAAAGTTTCTTCATCAGCCAAAGAAGTTGGAACTCCCTCTGTAAGTTGGAACTCCCTCTGTAAATAATTCACTATAGTACTTCCCTTTAGAATTACAATCTCGTCACGTGTTGTATATGCTCTGCTTTTAACAACGACTAGTTCCTTTTCATATAATTCCCAAGAAAGATTTTCATGTTGGTCACAACAACTAGGTAGACCATATCTAGTCCTCTAGTCAACTTTGGAATCAAACAAAGATACTGACTTGTGAACCTCCTTTAATCTATTCTCAGCCTAAATATGAAGTAGGTTTTTGTCATTCATTCTACTGATTTACATAATTACTCCAACTCTTCCTTTGATATCTAATGCCCTTAGTTCAGTTGAAGATTTTCCATTTAAATATTTGATCATATTTTTAGCCTTCATTTCTTATTTTTGTACAGTTTTCTTGCATGCATTAATGATTAATTGAGTCCTATTCATCATAATCTTCTATTGACCAATTATATGAATAGTATCCCATTTAGAATGGATCCCCTAGATGATATCATCCAAAACAATCTGTCTAGCTTCAATTAAAGAGATATTTGGTTTTTAATTCCTTGATCTCAGCTTGTGTTTCCTTGTTCTTGATTGTTAACTGGTCATTGTTTTCTTTTGTTGTATTTAGCTGCATCTCCTTGATATCAAGTTGTTCATTTACCAAATTTAGGTTTTCATGAATTTTATTTAGTTCAACCTCTAAAATTCTGAGTTTTGCCATAGCTTTTGTAAGCTTCTTTGAGGGGTCATTTGACTCACTTGGGACCACAATAGTGCAAACATGGATTTCGATTAATTGTTTTAATCCCTAGACTTATTTATGGAAAATGACAATTTTGGTTTTTATGTCCACTAACTCTCTCATTAGCACTTCCTTCTCTTTCTCAACCTGAGCTAGTTCAGTTGTTTTGAGTGTGCTAAGTCCCAAGCATTTTCAACTTCTTCCTTAATTACTACATCTTATATTTTTTGTTTTGCAACAGGGTTTTGATAACTTCCCTGTCTTCTTGATCTATTCCCAATTTAACTACTAGATGCTTATAGTCCTCATTTTGAATATGTAGTGCTCTAAAATTTTCCTTTTCTTGCTTGAGTTGATTTGAAACTTTCTCCAAAATATTTTTTTCCTTACTTACTGTCAAAGAGCTTTTGCTTAGGTCACTATAGAGAATTTCCCCTGCTTGTCTATGTAAATTCATCTTGTCAAGTAGGGGGATTTCAACTACATTTATGGACAGATATAATTTTTTTAAATCAGGTCCTAACGGAAGACTCTAAATAGTTGGATGCAGGAGGGAGAATTTTAATTGGTTCCCTTATAAATCCATAACAAATAGTAGTCTTGTTTAATAAGTTGGAATTGCTTTTGCTGCTATCTAAGTTTCCAAGTTTCTTCTCGCCTTATGACTTCTTTCTTCAATCTGTTTAATTCCTCTTTAACACTTTTGTGGTGGAGGGAGCTTCTTCAATTGAGAATACTACCAAGTCAATGGAAGCGGAGTAGGAGGTAGACCACTCTGGGTTTTGTAATTGCATTTGAAAACCTAGTTGATTTTAGGGTCCTTTTGTTAATTTAATGTGTACCTCTACTTCTTCTTCTCTTTAAACCTTTGCTCTCTTTTGTTATTGTGAGTCTTCTACCTCAACATAATTTTCTTTAGGTATATTTATCTTCAAGCTCTTCTCCCTCACTACAGGGGTTTAAACATCTATTCTTTGTTGCATTTTGTTTCCTGGCCATGTTTCTTGAGTTGTCATTTTCTCTCCTTCACCAAATCCAAACTCCATCATTTCTTCAACTTGCAGGAGGGCTTGTCTAATATTCACGATAAAAGGCCCAACAATTCTTTCTAACTTAAAAATATACCCTTCGTGTGCAAAACCAAAATTAACTTGGTCAATATTTAGACTTTTCCTATTAAATTCAAGATAAAATATCCTCATAGGAAAAAACATTAGGAAACAATATGGTGGAACTTCAACTCCATACAATCTTCTCTCATTGTAATCTTCAAAAAAATACTAGTCCTCCACTCTAGTGTCCTTGTTGAGTTGCAACAATTCTTTTTCTTCAGGAAAAATCCTTGGAAGTTGATGTTTGTTCAAAATAGTATATATAGTGAAAATCCCTCATTAATTTTCTTCTTCCTAACAACACTATTCCATTCAATTACATATTTCATTTAATTCTTTGAATCCCACATATTTAAACCTATATGGACAAACTTATCAGCATGTACATATAAAAACATATAGACCTAGATGGAGGGATATCTAAAAAAACAAAAAATCTGAAAGTTCAAAAATTGAAAAATGATAGACCTGGCTAGGCAAGAAGGGATACCCAAATAATATTTGGTTTCAGGATCAAACTTGGAAAACCTAGGGCTTGATCACTTATTATCCCAGTATCATCTTCTCCTAAAAGAGACAAAAAATTAACTAAGACATGTTGTGCAGCTTCAGAAAATAAGGTTGTTTGATAATTCACTACAACTAGAGGAATTTTGGAAAAAGGTGGTGGAATGAGTATAAATAAAAATTCCTTATTCTCATTGGAAAGATGTCTATAAGTGAGGAGTAAGGTCTCATCTATAAATACTTTGGGATTCTTGACTATAGGAAATTTAAAAGCTTTATGTATTAGCTCTGAACTGACCTCAAAAATATTCTCCCCTAAAGAAGACATAACAAAATTCCTCTCTGGGAAAAGGGAAGACACTAACCAATTGAAAAAATCGGGGTAATGATAGGTACATGGGACAATTACATGATAAAGGTTAGATTGGATGACTAAAAAAAATATTATCTGTCACTAGAATGGTCAAGAATGTCCTAACAAATCTCCAGCAGGTCCAAGGAGCAACGAGAATTATATACTTCGGCTTCTTTGTCCATAAGGAGTGTATGAACAGACGTTATAAAGATATTCATTTTTTAAGTTTATTTTGGGGTTTTCTCCATGTTTACAATTTGAAAGAAAGGACAAGGAAGAAATGTTGAATTATGAGTTACCTGTTAGAAATTAGTTAACGGAGCAATGAAATATAAAATATATTGTCGAAACATAAATAAATAAATTCATAAAATAAGAGATACTTAGCTATACGTGGTGTAGAATTTCCCACTGTAGATCACCAAATAATAATATACTAAATCAAAATACTTGATCTACTTCTACAAACAAACTTGAGGAAGCTTAATCGATTTTGAGCAAGGTCAAATAGAACACATATAACAGAGAATGAGAAATCAATCACACATGAACACAGATGAATATACTAGGGAAAGCCTCAACTAAAAACCTCGATCTCTGTATTATCATACAAGTGGAAATATCTCCGAATTACACAAAGCTTTAGCTCACAAGCTATCCAACTCTCAATATAATCCCTCAATGCTGCTCATAGACTGAATAGACACAACATATGTCTTCCCTCAATCCTTCAAGCCTCCTATTTCCTTGCAGTTTCTCCTGGGTCCTCTAGCTGCCACCTATGTGAATTGACCTCTCACACAACTCTCCAAACTCAGAAGTAACTGCCTAATCTCCAAGGAATGAACTCCTTCTGCATGCAAGAGATATCCTCAATGGAATATCCCTGCAACTGATAGTACATTGTCCCATCATCTGATCTCAACTGGGTCTCTAACAAAACTGACATGCATGAGTTATTTATTAGAGAATATTCAGTTATCTGAAGTGCAGTAGTTACATGCATGCATGCATTAACTAACTGAACTCACAATCAGTTCCACAAATTTTTGAAACTAATCTAATTGGACTTAACTTAGTTAACTGAGCTAACTAATTACAACTCATCCTGATCTCCTTAATCAAGGGATAACTTCCTCAATCAAAGGGGAAACTATTGCATGTCTTCACATAGACTTCATGTTTGATTTTCTCCAACTAATTAACTCAAGATGAATTAATTAATTATTTTCCAAATAGCTACTAAGATCAAATTCGAATTTTAATTCTCAATTTTAGTTCAGGGACTAACTAAAATTGGAATGTATCCCGAAATGTTATTTATAGCAGTGCTATTTTTAGCATTTCTTGTTGCTATTTTCAACGCTCCCTCTCAACAAGAAAGGGATTATTAGTCACCCCAATCATGTCTATGTGGAACTCGAACTTGCATTTTGACAATGCTTTAGTCAAAATATCTGCATCCTGTTCCTCAGTCGAAACATATAGCAACAACATGATCCTCTTCACCATACAGTCTCGAAGATGATGATACTGATGTCGATGTGCTTGGACCTGTCATGAAATACTAGATTCTCAGAGAGTTTGATACAACTTTGATTATTGTAGTAGATCACAGTTGGATCCATCCTCCAACCAAACAATCCAACTATAATTCTCCATATCCAAATGGCCTCACATGCGGCCTGACTGGCAACCATGTATTTAGCCTCTGCTGAGCTAAGTGTAACTAACCTTTGTTTCCTGTTGTACCAAGAAACTGTAGCTGAACCAAGGTTGAAAATTCCTCCTGAAGCGCTCTTCCGGTCTGATGGACTCCCTGCCCAATCTGCATCTGCGAAGCCCTGAAGCTTCACTCCCTTTGTTTGTATGTACCAAAATCCATACTGATATGTTCCTCTGAGGTATCTCAGCACATGCTTCACTACCTTCCAAAATAGATTGGTAGGGTTAACCATAGCTTGACTCAGCTGGTTCACTGTAAAGCACAAATCTGGTCATGTGTTCACTAAATACATCAATGAACCCACAAGCTACCAATAAACAGTAGCCCTACTACCTCACCTGAAGTAGCACCCTCCTTCCTCCAGTGACCAGCTAGAGGTGTCTGCATGGGCTTGCACTTCTCCATGTGGAATCACCTGAGTATTTCATTGGCATACTTTCCTTGAGACACAAACACTTCCCCATCCTTCTGCCACACTTCCATGCCTAGAAAGTAGTGCATAAGACCCATGTCTTTCATCTCAAACTCTCTTGCAAGGTTCTCCTTGCAAGACTTGATCAACTGATCATCACTTGTCAATATCAGATCATCAACATAAAGAACAATGATCAATGGCTTACCATCTACCATGATGCAGTAAAGGTTCGCATCTGCTTCACTCTTGGTGAAGCCTAACCCGGTGAAATAGCTATCGATCCTGGTGTACCAAGCACAAGGTGCTTGCTTCAGCCTGTACAAAGCCCTCTTGAGTCGGCACACATGTGACTCACAATCGAAGGCCTCAAAACCTTTTGGCTACTCAATGTACACCTCTTCCTCAATCTTTCCATTGAGGAACGCAATCTTCACATCCATTTGATGGATTTTCTGACCTATTTATGCTGATAGTGCCAACATCGATCTGATAGATGAGTACCTTGCTACAGGAGAAAAAGTATCATCATAGTCAATCCGCTCGACCTGTGAGAAACCACGGGCAACAAACCTTGCCTTATGTTTCTCAACACTGCCATCAGCTGCTTGCTTTACCTTATAAAGCCATCAGGAACTCACCACTTACTTGTCCTCCTGTCTTGCGACAACATCCCAAACACAGTCCTGAACGATGGAGTCGTACTCCTCCACCATTGCATCAACCCAGACTGGTTGTTGCATTGCTTCCTCAAAAGAAGAAGGTTTAGTCTCTACACACTCCCCAACCAGGGCCATGTAACCAGTGTACCGGTCAAGTGACCTCCTCTCTCTGCGCTGAAAATATGGTTGTCCCACATTCTCTCTCGCATCCAGCATTATTCTGTCAACTTCCCTTGAGCATTTCTACCCATCTCTGGAAGACTCTGCATGAGTGGATGTCTCCACTCCCGGATCCTCTGCATGCGGTTGCTCCACATCAGTCTAAGGCTCCTCCTCCTTAGAAACTAAAAGTTCCTCCTCTGCATGCAACTTGAGCTCCCTCTCAAGTGATACTCACATGGCTTTTTGTTCATCGAACTTCAGATCTCTGCCTACCACTATCCTCTAACTGGTAAGCAAGAACACCTTATAGTTGTGGGGTGTATCAATGTACCCCACAAGTATCCCCAACTCAGTTGTTGGATCTAGCTTCTTCCAGGCATCTTTGGTCACATGGAAATAAACTAATGATCCAAAGATCCTGAAGTGACTCACATCTGGTCTCTTCACGAAAAAGGCCTCCATAGGTGTCTTCATTCCCAGTAACGATGTAGGCTTCTGTTCTGCAAGTATACCATAGTATTTCATGCCTCATCCCACAAATGAAGTGGTAGGCTTTGGTCATGCAACATTGTTCGAGTTGCTACCACAATCAATATGTTCTTCCTTTCAGCCACCCCATTCTGTTGTAGGTTATGGGGCACTGCAAACTCCCATTTAATTCCTTTTGTTGCGCATAAGTCCTTAAACTATTGGGAGACATACTCTCAACCATTATCGCCTCACAAGGCCCTTATTTTCTTTCCAGATTCTTTCTCTGCCAAGGCTTTCAACTCAAAAAACCTTGAGAAGGATTGATCCTTCTTTTGCATAAAGTAGATCCAACATCTACAAGAAAAATCATCAATAAAAATTATAACATAGTACCTTTTTTTAGCAATGGAGGCTGTAGAGAATTGTCCACACACATCTGTATGAACTCGCTCCAAGATTGCTCCAACTCTACTATCTTGATCCTGAAAGGAATATTTTGCATACTTACCCAAGGTACAACCTTTACATGTATCCATTTGCTCCAGTTTTCCCTTGGGAAGTCCGGTAGAAATCTACTGCATGATCTTCAAGCCCCCATGGTGTAAGTGGCCCAAACTTCTATGCCAGAGCTTGCCAATATCTTGGCTTTGCACCAACTCAACTTTGGAACTCAATGCAACACAGTCATCTACCTCCATCTTGTAGAGATTCTTTACTCGAATCCCAATCCTCTTGGTCTATCCAATGCCGATATGCCTCGGGAATGCCTTTCCTTTACTAAAGACTACATCATAGCCTTTGTCTTCCAGCATAGCGACAGACACAAGATTCTTCTTCAGACCAAGCACATACTTTACATCAGTTAGGGTGAGAGGAGCTCCATGCTCCCTCTAAAGCACAACCATACCTTCACCTAAAAAACAGTACTTTCCATCATCGCCCATATATATGCACATCTGGAGGTCCTTCTCCTCCAAGGTACTAAAAAGATTCTTGTCGTCGATCATGTGGAATGAAGCTTCACTGTCCAGGCACCAAACACATCCCACCATAAATGAAACCATGCATGCGGTGAGGGTGAAATCCAATTCGAACTATGAGGCCAGTGCCTCACCATCTGATCCCTTCGATGATCCCTTCTTGTATTTATTCTATGGACAATTCGTAGCATAATGGTCCACCTCATTACAATGAAAGCATCTCACTTTCGGTTTGTCAATCTTCTTCCCACCATGGGAAGAACTAGATTTGGAATGGGACACTTTCCATTTCCCTTTCCTTGCCTTACTCGCTAAGGCTAGATTTTCTTCATCATCTTGCTTTGATGAAGATCCATCTCTGGTGTTTCTTCTTATCTCCTCTTGCATTAGATCCGACAAAAGTCATTCCCAATCTGGCAGTTTCTCTCTTCCATTTACCAAGTCTTCGTTGTTATGCTAGCTCTTAGGAAGACCAAGGAGAGAAAGACTCACCATGTCATCATCGATTGTCGTGATCCCTACACTTCCAATCTCATCCCTGCAAGTGGTGAGCTTGTTCAGATATGTAGAGACCGTGTCGCCTGTTTCAAACTTGATTTTTCGAAGCTTATCTTTCAGTGCCAGCTTCCTCTAATCATTGTTGTTCTGATATAGATCCTTCAATGTTTTCCACATTGAAAACGGTGTCTCCTTCCCATAGAGACTCAAGATTATGTGATCTCGAACTCCATCCAGAAGGATTCTCCTCGCTCTAGCCACACATTTCCATTCTGCCAATTCTTGGGCATTAGCAGTTGCTGGCATGGGGACTTCTTGATCAATGAAGTCCTTCAAATCGTTGTCCTCTAATACCTCTTCCATGCGATCCTTCCAGGCTATATAATTTGAGCTGCCATCGAGGGCATACTCGAGTCTCAAATCGTTGAACGCCATTGGTGAAATTTGAGATGTGATCAAAAGTCGATTCTATAATTAGGAACTTCAAACTTTGAACTTCTCCCTTCTTTGTATGTTTTTCTTCGCTTTGATCACCTTTTCTCCGATACCATATAGAATTTCCCACTGTAGATCACCAGATAATGCAATATACTAAAGCAAAATACTTGATCTACTTCTACAAATAAACTTGCGGAAGCTTAACTAATTTTGAGCAAGATCAAATAGAACACATATAACAAATCAATCACACATGAACACAGAATAATACTCTGGGGAAAGCCTTAGCTAAAAACCTCGATCTTTGTATTATCTTACAAGTGGAAATATCTCTGTATTACACAAAGCTTTAGCTCACAAGCTATCCAGCTCCCAATACAATCCCTCAATGTTGCTCATAGACTGAATAGACACAACATATGCCTTCCCTCAGTCCTCCAAGCCTCCTATTTCCTTGCACAATTTCTCTTGGGTCCTTTGGCTGCCACCTATGTGAATTGACCTCC